>VWZP01001589.1:606214-674292 GCA_013396995.1 Dicaeum eximium | reverse complement strand
CTCAGGTTCAAGACCTCTGGTGTTCCAGACCACTGAAAGAGAACACACTTATAAGTTCAGAGACTTTGTCCTCCACACCCTTCCCTTTCGTCTTTTTACTATGCCTCATTAAAAAACAACTGTAAAGGAGGCTTCTCCTCTACACTTATTTGAAGCAGCTAATGCAAACAGAGACATTTTCACTGTGGAAAATCAAGTAAATAACCTTTAAATTTTCTTATTTTCTCAAAGCAGGTAGACTATCCTGCACAGATTTATTACTGTCCTTTATTTAACAGAAATGTAACAGTTAAAAATATATTTTAAAATTATTTCAACTATCTCATTATTTCAACTATCTTTCATTAAAATGAAGCCTGTTTACCATGCAGAAAATTAAAACAACATTTCTGACACTGGATTTCTTCTTACATAACAGGCCAATATTCAGCTGTTGTTTCCAACACCAACACATTTTCCTCAGGAGCTGGCAAAACAGGCTCAGATGCATTAGTGTCAACTGTACAGAAAGGGCCCATGAGGACAGAGGCAACAAAGATGCATAGAAAAAATAAACATTTCTATCTGGGACTGAATTTGAGATGATTCTGCTCCTCTGCTTTGCTCTGGTGAGATCCCACCTGGGGTGCTGTGTCCAGCTCTGGGGTCCTTAGCATAAAGATGGGAATTTGCTGGAGCACATCCAGAGGCAGGACTCAAAGATGATCAGAGGAGTGGAACACCTTTCCTGTGAAGACAAACTGAGAGAACTGGGGTTCAGACTGGAGATGTTCAGGAAGAAAGTTTCAGGGAGACCTTGTTGTGACCTTTTGGTACTTCATGGGGGCCTTTAAGAAAGATGGGGCAGACTTTTTAGCAGGGCCTGTTGCAACAGGACAAGGAGTAAGGGTTTTAAATTAAAAGAGAGTAAATTTAAATTGGAGATGAGGAAGGAAATTTTTATAAAGCGGGTGGTAAAACACTGGCATTGGTTACCCAGAGAGGTTTTGGATGCCTTTGGATCCCTGGACACGTTCAAGGTCAGGTTGAACTGGGCTCTGAGCAACCAGGTCTAGTCGAAGATGTTCCTTCTCATTGCAGGGGGGTTGGACTAAATGGCCATTAAAGGTCCCTTCCAACCCAAAGCATTCTCTGATGTCCCTGAGGGTTGTTTTGCTGTGTTGCATCTATTTTCTGGTCTTAACAGAGGAAAGTAAAAGCAATATACCAAATTAAACATGCGTCTAGGATGACTTGGCTACAAATATTTCTCAAATCTGATGAGACTTCAGGAAATAAAAAATATAATCTAGACTTTCTTCCCAGTTTATGAGGTAGAAAGTGAGAGCAGAATTAGAACTTAGGTGAAAAGTAGAAATGAATACACCAAAACCATATAAACTCAGGGAATTCTGTGGTGGGAATATAAAAACCCAAATATCACTGAAGCATTTTTGTTATCTGACATGAAACACCTAGCAGTTTGGCTTCATCCATTTCCTCCAGAATCTGTCTGATAAAATACCTTTCATACAGTGAACATTAAATTTCTTTCCTGTATGCAAATCTTATATCCAAAGCCAAAATATCCAAAATATTGAGCCATATGAAGTCTTTGCTTTTCCAGTGACAACTTTATTATTCTTACAGGTCTATCTGATTAAAATAGAAATTTAAAAAAAAAAAAGAGAAGTCTATTAATGTGTCAATGTAAGAAAGAAGTTTCCCATATTTTTCATTATTGTTCTGCTATGAAAGTCTTAAAGAGTAAATTTTCTTTTAATTCCCACAGGCCACCTCCGTTGACTTCAATAGATTTGTTACTGTGATATCAATAATGAATACAATTCCAAAAATGGAGCCCGTTAACTATATTAGGGTTCTGAGCTTTGATCTTTTTAGCATATTATTCTCTCTTTTTTTCATTAAAAAGTCAAAACACTGAAGGTGATAGAAAATACATTTGGCTTGAGGAGACAAACTGAGCAATTTATAGTTCATTTCTTTTTTTTTTTAGTCTACAATAAGGACAGTTTGCTTTTTACAGATAGGCTCTGAAAATAGGTTAGTTTATTATGAATAAAACCCTCTGTCTCATTTCAAATTCTCATTAGTGTCTTTAAAAAAATAGCAAGAGAACTAGGTCACAGAAGACTAACAAGAGTTGTAGTCTAGAAATATGAATTGAATACCATTATTTAGTTTTTTTTTCTTTCTAACTCTAAAGAAGGTTACTTTGTGTATTATGCCTAGAAGATAAAGAGGGATTAAGAAATATATTTCACCTCACAAGTGTCAATTAGCTGACGCCAAGTCATTTCACCGGTATCCACAGTAAAAAATTACTAGAGATTAAGAATCACACAATCTAGTAGGTAACATCAGCTCAGATATCACCCAGCTTAGTAAACAAGCAGGAGAAATGTTTTTGGGTTTTTTAAATGAGTTTTCTTGTTTTCTTATCATGACCAAAAAAAGGGCATCAAGTTTGTCTTTTTTTGTAAAAGCAGCAACTGTTGTCCTGGATTCAACTTTTATCCTATGACATGTAGATCTATTTTACAAAAAACAGTTCTCATCCAGTACTGTAAAGCAGACTGTTCCTTCATCAGCCCAGGTTTGTCCATGTTTCTCTTTAAATCAATTCTCCTGCTCCAAACAATTTTCCAAATTGTCATTTTAAATTATGTTTCTTCATTGATCCACTTCCACATTGTTATAAATGTAAGATCTCGAAGTGTAATAATGAGACTGAGCCTTGATCCTTCTTTGAAAATACTTAATAAAACTGGATGCGGGATATAGTCCTGTGAAATTCCAGTGAGAAAATTATTTCCTTTGGTGATGTGTTACTAATACTCTTTGGTTATAATTTTTCTGTAGTCCTTTTTTCATGATCACTTAGCTTGCTTAGAACATAGTTATGTTCATTTATATATATGTTACTTGCACTGTGTTAATTGCTTAAATATGTCTGCTATTAATATAAACATTTATAGGTATCAGCATCCTATTTATTTGCTATGCACTGCTTTATATTTATTTTTACATTTTTATGTTAAAATGTTTACTGTTCCTGACGTAATACATAATATTGGCAAACCCCACACCAATATATGACCTCACAAGTCTTCTGAAAAAACTTGTAGAAAAGCTATCTGTAAAAGTAATTTCAGGCTTTATGATATATTTCTAGCATAAAGTTTTCAGTAGTGATTTCAACCTTGCTTTTACCTTTTGGAGAGTTACTTAATCAATTATGGACAAAAAAAAAATCAAAATAGTAACACTTCTTTGTGGTGCCAGGGTGGATGATGATGATTCTTTGGTGGTGGAATAAGATTGTGAATCAATAATAAAGCAATGGTGGAATAAAAGTATTGTGAAGGGATCTTCAAAGGGGCTGATTGGTTTTTTTTGTATTCTTTTTGGCCACACTGTAAAGAGACACTGGTACACTTTGCTCTTTTTCTGGTGGGAGTGTGTCGGGTTTGTTCTTTTATTTTTTCTTTCCTCTAAAAGAAGCTCATACTAGATCAATGTTGCCAGACAGAAGGGATTAATGTTGGAGGAAAATCAGATACATTTTACAACATGTTGGGATTATATTTATTGAATATCAGTAAGGTGCATGTCTTCACCCATATTCCATCACAAAATTGTGGGTTTGTTCCTTTTGTGAAAGAAGTTTCCTGGAAGCTATAATAATTAGTGTCAGGGTAGAAGCTCAGATTCTCACATTTTTCAAGGGTTTGAGCCATTTTACTGTATATAAGAAATACTTTATCCATTTTTCATTGCATAAAATGAATGTTAGAGTAGCCCAGGGGAGGCCATGAAGAGTGGGAAGTGGGAAGGAGCACCTCTCCTGTGAAGACAGGCTGAGAGAGCTGGGGCTGTTCAGCCTGGGGAAGGGAAGGCTTCATCTTATCAATGTTCGTAAATACCTGATGGGAGAGTGCAAAGAAGACAGAACCAGGCTCTTTACAGTGGTGCCCAGTGACAGGACCAGACACAATGTGCACAAACTGAAACACAGGAGATTCCCGCTGAACATCACGAAGCACCTTTTCTGTGAGGTTGAATAAGTACTGGCACAGATTGCCCAGGAAGATTGTGAAATCTCTCACATTGCAGATATTCAAAAGACATCTGGACATGGTCCTGGACAACCAGCTCCAATGGCACTACTTGAGCTAGTCGTGGACATTGGACAAGAGGTCCTTTCCATCCTCAACCAGTCTGTGATTGTCATTTCCAAAATTATGGAGTAGGTTTTACTGAAGAGGGAGAGTCCCCGACCTGTCTTCTGAGCAGTGTAAGGATAAGTCAGTTGAGGTGGAAAAGAATGAATAGAAATGCATCAGTTAGAGAGATCAAAGAAAGAGACCATCAACAAAGACTTCCCTTCTTCATTTGGAGCAAGTGTTTTCTGGGTAATTCAGCCTGAGAGTTATGGAGTTCCAGAAGCGGCTCTTTCATGAGGTTTGTCAAGCCAGAGCTAAACATAGTGAAACCTGCTATCAGTGCTGACATCCAAGTCTTTCCTCTGTCCTCCTTCCTCTGTCTGTTTTTCACTCTCCTTGCTCTGCTGAGTATTCCCCTCTCTAAAAAAGCTACTAGAGTCTGACCTCAACCTGAAATACTCTAGCAAAGTCTTCAACGTATGAGATTTTTTTCACGGAATTACTTGCCAAAAGATATGATATATCTTAAACAGATATTTGGGACACCTGAAGTCTCAGTGTTTTACTTGAGAGTACATAGGACAGCCTTTCTGACCTCAAAGAAGTTTCTTTAGAACTGGTGTGGTAGAAGCCATGGTATGAAAAATGTCTCTTGGTGGAGAACAGACTTGAAAACCTCTCTCTAGCATGTGGCAAGAAAGACAAAATAGGGATGAACACAGACTGTTCCCCATTGGGAGAACCCCACTTGAATAAATTTGGGGCTGAAAAAATGGATTTCTAAAAATGCTGCAATCTGTATTCACTGTTCACTGCACAGTTATTTGACTTTCATTATTTCTGATAAAGCAAATGACTTGGACCTCATGAGATTTCTCAAGAAGTTTTTCTTCTATTGTCTAAAACAGATCAGCAGTTTCCAATTACACATATTTGTGAAAATTCCATTTCTTTTAGCTTCTTCATTTCGGTATACAGAAATTGCTGACCAATGAACTTTAATAAAATGACAGGAAGACAATTTTCTGAATACTTTCTGAAACAGTAATCATCAATAATTTTTCATGAATATTCCTCATTAAGCTTATCAGTGCGTGACTCCAGTATTCAGTAACACACATAGTCTGGCTGACCTCTACTTTCTGACATTTTCAGAAGTTAGTTTTATATGTCATACAAAGATATTTAAATTAAAACCGAGAAATAGCAAACCTAGAATACATTAAAATTACTACTATGTGGTAAAGTCTTCTCAGATGACTCTTAAATATCTTCCAAAAACCATGGTTCCTTCCTTTTAACTAGTTACTTTTAGACATTTGAAATGCATCTTGAATCACACATACTGGGGCTGGTTATATTTATATGATGCACATGAATGTAAATTATTAAGTTTTAGCTTTGAAACATACTGTATTTTTTTGAGGGGGGAGAGAGGGAGATATATGCCTGCACATATGAACACACAAACACATTAAGACAATTGATTAATTAATAATTAAATATTTACTTCAGTAGCTTCATGGCCTTCAATGAGCTTTTTACAGATTTAAAATCAACTGAGAAGCTGGTATATTAAAATAAAGGGCTATTCTTTTCCACTGTGTGCCTTCACACATCACACCATGATCACACCAAGATCATGTATATAGATAGATACAGCCAGAGCATTCTTGACATTGTTCTTTTAAAATTGAAATAAGCGATCATTAAAAAGCAATGCATACACTTCTAAATAAATATACATCATGTATATCTGGAAGTATTTGGGGTTTCATGGCCCAGAAACAACTTGTAGAGAGAGACATGATTCCCTGAATTGCAATGCAAATTTCTGCTTATAAAGGAAGCCAGTGAAATTTTTGGTTCCTTACTGATGTGTATAACTAATTTACTAATATAGCAGAAGTAGCTGCAGATCAGGAGTTCAGTTTGGAAAAGTGGGAGACAGAGAAGTGTTCACAGATTGCTTTATCTTTCCATATACTTGCATCAGCCCAATAAATCCTATCATTAGCAACTTTTCTTCACCTAATTTCATTTTCAGTCAAAAAACAGGTGTTTTTTGTCTGCTGGCAAAAGTTTCTTGGCACAGTAGAAGTTGTACATACATGACCACATGCCATATAACTAATTTAACTTTTCTTAAATCCATAGTTGCTATTTAATGAAAAAATCCTTTGCCTGTTTCAGCTTCACAAAACAAAGGAAATAAAATTATACCCGTTGCCATGGAAATCTGTAACTCCGTTGCTTTTTATCTTGTAAAACACAATGTATGTAAAAGTGAACACCAAATAATATGTGGGAACACATCACAGAAATACCATCATTTTACAAAGGATTTTACAAAATCTCTCAGGTAGTAGCAATTGCAACTTTTATCACTCTATTCTACAAGGAAATGATTAAGAACACTGAAGAGAAGAACTTGTGCTGATTTATCAATGGATTTTGAATCACAAAGACTGTAGAGATGTGCATTCAACAGCCAGTCACATGAATCCATATGAATCTTGCCTGGCAGCTGCCTTTATAGAAATGGATTCTGACAGACTGAATATGCTATGAGACTAGCAGCTTTTACCCTGAGACAGTCATAAGAAACAGAGAAATGGATGCTTCTGCCATAGCATGGAAAATCTTCATTAATTCCTTGCTGCTGAGTGCTGCAGAACTGAAATATTTTTGAAAAACCTATTCCTGCAGTTGGGATGGAACAGTACTTCATCACATTTAACATCTTCATCACCAACGTGGGCAGTGGAACAGAATCGACTCTTAGCAAATTTGGGGATCACATCAAACTGGGGGGAACAGTCAAACAGCCAGATAGGAGGGCTTCTATTCAGAGGGATTTCAGCAAAGCAGAGGCAAAGGCTGACAGGACTGTCATGAAATTCAGCAATGACAGATGTCAATACTGCAACTGGGCCAGGGCAACTGCTAATGACACACTGGACCACATCAGCAAAAGCATGGCCAATACAACCAGAGAAGTCACATTTCCCCCCTACTTGGCAATTGAGAAACTACATCTGGAAGTTTAGCTATGTTCACAAAGTTTTCAGGTCTGGGCCCAGGCACAAGAGGAACATCAAACTGGAGAGAGCCTGGCAAAGAACCTCTAAGAAGCAGAATATGATCAGTGACGCTGGATTAAATGTCTAATGTTTATTCACCATGAGAAAGCGAAGGCTAAAGGAAATCTAAACCCACTTTTTTCTCTCTCTTCTGAAAAATATATTGCAAAGAAGACTGTTAGCAGAGATGCACAGTGAAAGGACGAGAATCAATAGGTCACAGGCTGTGGCAAGGGAAATTTGAGACAAACTTAAGGAAAAAAATCCTTCACAGTGTGAACAGCCAAGTGCTGGAATGAGCGTCCATAATCTGTGTCACTGGGGGTATTCAAAACTTGACTGGATCAGACCCTGGCTAACTTTATCTAGTTTTTATGCTATAACTGATTTGAACAGGCAAGTAGGTGAGCTGACCACCCTTCCAATGCCAGTATTTTAGATCCTATATTCAATGGATTTGAAAACTTGACAGCTAACGAGATGTGCTGTGACATCGAGTCAAACTGACATTTTGCTGGCTGATAAATAAAAATTCTTAGCATGGCTGGCATCATATAAGACATCAGTAGCATAAGAACAATGACCCACAGATGAGAGAAAAAAAGAACATAAGCAGCCTTAGGCTCTGATAAATACATATTAAAAGACTGCATGTACTTGGAAAAGTTTCTGTATATCAGATATGGCTTTTTTAGATATTCAGTATCTCTTGTCTTCAGTCTAAACATAATCAGAGAGATTTTAAATAATTTTCACGTTAAAATCCTTGCCATCTTTATAAAAAAGAATAGAAGCATAGAAAAAATAGAAAATTAAGACATAGGGTGAACTTCACCTAATTTTTGTCCTACCAACAAGTACCTGATGAGGCAAAGCAGAAAAAGCACAGGAGAGGATTACAAAGTAACTTTAGGGCTGTTATGAGAATTTTTGATCTCTTCTCAGATTATTACTTTTTATAATTCTCCTATTCTCTGAAAAGCACAGTGCCCCTCCGTAAATCATTCATAAAGAAGTTTTCTATTAATCAGACAAAGCCTTAACTATCCCCTTGAGTGATATAAAGAACTCCTGAACAGTTACTGCAACAGAGGAAGGCCTTGCTTGACAAGAGACACAAAATGATGATATAATTCAAAAGACTGATGAAAACCTTGTGAAAAATACCTTTTTCAGAAGATAATTCTTCTGAGAATAAGCAACTGACTATGATTCAGGATTTGTTTTGTTATTGTTTTGTTTTTGTGCTATGCCTAGCATACAGCTGATTATTCCATGACCTTGGGCAATTCATATACAGCTGAGTTTGGCCTTAATCTTTCTGTGCCTCATTTTACTCATTACTATTAATATTATAATAATACCTGTCTCCTGAGAGCACTGGATAACTTCATCAGCTATTATTTTTGCTAATAATAATAGAAGCCCTATAGTTGCTTCATTTTATAAGAAACAGTTTTCCGAAAATAGAAGATATGAGATTAATACTAAATTAAGTCCCCTGGTGAGGTGGTTTGAGGATTATTTTTTAGCAATATTTAAGTCAACATAACCTGCTTCTCTGTTGAGAGAGTTCAGTGACGTGAACCTACCAGCACAGCTACACAAGTGAGCTTGTTTAAAGGCACACAATGCAAAAGAAAACTTCCCTTCCATATTAAATGCTTCTCTGAGGTTATTTAAGGGGAGGGCTGGGCTTCAGTCAGACATGCAACAACCACTGCATAATTACAGCAGCCATTCCTAATTTATAGCTCATATCACCCACAGCTTTTAGCAAGTAAAACTGCTAAACAAATCATCAATTTTGTTTAGGGAAAAGTTCTTTGGCTCTTCATTTTCTGCATTTCTGGAAACGCATATGAATATCAGCCTGACAGTGCCTTTCCAACTACTTTGTTAACTCTGTAAACAGGCAGTATTTTGCAAAGCACAAGAAAAGTGGAAAAAAAAATTACAAATTTTCTCATGTCACCAACCTTCAAATCCTCTTATATTCAAATGCAACTAGATAAAGTTGAAATAAATGATATCTGACTTTTAAGAAATAGCTCTTTGAAAAGAGCCCAGAAATGCAGATAGGTGGCTACAGGGATTTTTAAAGTGCTTACATGCTAAATTCTCAGGAGGGTTTGCATCTTTGGATACCTTACCATGAAAACATCTTGGCCCTTTTGCATTCAAACAAGCTATCCAGACCGTGGTGACTTAAATAGAAATGTTCACAGTGCAGCCCAGCTGCATACAAGCATGTACCTGAGGCGAACAGAACCGGGAAACCAGTGTTCAGAGGCTTCATGTATGCAGCTCCAGGATTGATTCATAGCATGGAGCAGGCTCCATGCAGATAAAAAATTGTATCATCTCACTTGTGAGACACTTTTGTGAAGCTTTTAATACAAATTTTGGCTGAGCTCATAGCTCATATTAGCAGGAAGGCAGATTTCAATCTGAGTCTTAGGTAGCATGATGGACAAATAGTTAAAAGAGCATGGTAATAGGATACAAAATATTCCAGAAATTTTTAAGGAGAAAAGAATGACAGTAATGTCTTGGTAAAGCTGTCCATCCCTGTGCTAAGGTACTTGGGGTTTAGTCCATAGGAGGGATTTGGAGTACCTTTTTGCCATCATCCAGCCCCATAGATACGCATAAGAGAAATTTCAAAATTGTGTCTGACAAAGGAAGAATTTAATTTTTCCCACCATACTCTGAATGAAAACCTTCATGACTACTACCATTTCAAAAACATTTAAAACTCCAGGGCAAGTTTAGTTTCCAAATGGCAAAACAGGATTTAAATTACATCACCAGCTACCAAAATATTTGACACACTCTTATGTAAGGATTTCCCAGCTCTGCTCTCACACCTACCCACGCCACTTACCTACACACTACACAAACCTTTATGTTGTCTGCAGTGTTTGTGACATGAGGAACAGCTCTGTCCCACCCCCATCCCTCTGTAGGAGCAGCTGCACAAACCCTTCGTTGCCATAGTAAAGTCTTCCCCTATTCTGTGGTTTCATTCAAACACACAGCAAAGATCCAGGAGCGCCAACAACCTACGGAGTTCCTTGGAGAATCTGGACCTTACATCTCACCTTTACACCTCTTGCTGACTGCAAGGTACCATACAGGGGCACAATGAAACCCTGCAGTTCACAGAGGAAGAGGGGTAAAAAGGTCTTGACTCGGTAAGGAAGGGATAAATGGGTGACTAGTGGCTGTGGAAGTTTGAATTTCTTAGTGGGATGAGGCAATATCCTCATATTTTCTTTAAAATCAGAAAATACAAAACACAATATTTTCTTTAAAATCAGAAAATAAAATGTCCAGTTGAAAGAATTGTTAACTATCACCCAGTCTGAACATCTACAAATTTCCTGCTTTCTTATGAAGTGGAGAATGCTGAAAATAGACTTGCGATGTAAGGTTAGGCATTACTTCATCTGAGTGCACACAGTTTTCTGAGCCTGAAGGCTAACAGAGAGTCTGGAAAAATTCTACAAAAATTCTCTTAGAAATCAGAGTAAAAAAAAATTTCACTATATACTTAATGAACCAAGAATCCTATGGAAAATTAGCGCTACTTGTGGGAATTAGGTTTACAAAACTAAAACCAAAAAGTACACAGATTCTGACTTATGACAAAGAAACCCAAAACAAATTCAAAATTCTTGGTGTTGTTGATTTTGGCAAAATTTATAGACAGTCACAGACAGACTGACCACTGGAGTGTTCTGCTGTGTCAGAGGAGGCTTAGACTGGACACTAGGGAGCATTTCTTTTCTGGGAGGATGGCAAAATATTGGAACAGGCTTCCTAGAGAGGGAGTCAATGCCTCAAGATGGTCAATCTTCAACAGGCACTTGGACAATGCCCTCAAAATTGTGCTTTAACTTTTGGTCAGTCCTGAAGTGATCAGGCAGTTGGACTATGTGACCATTGGAGATCCTTTCCAATAGATATATCCTATCCTATCCTATCCTATCCTATCCTATCCTATCCTATCCTATCCTATCCTATCCTACCCTATTACAGAAATAAATTTCGCAACATCCATGAAGACCAAGTAAGCAACTCACCAGCTCTGTATTGCAATAAAGCAGCCAGGTTTTTACAGGGTTATAAAATTTCTAGGCACACATTATACAGCAACACCATACATAGTTTCAGGGAAGCACAGAACAATATTCAGCTAAGTATGCATGAATAACTGACCTGAGGCTATGCTTTAACTTGCATAATGTACATGAGTTCATGAATCATCATATGTATTCAGAACCTCAGTACTTGAGTTTACACATAATTTGGAAAGAGAAGAAAACATTCTAAGACACCAATGTGTCCTGACATGGGATAATCTTTGGATGAATTATAGAATTTTCTTCTTCTTCAGGAATTGAAACAACTTAAACACAATTAGGCAGAATTACAACATAAAAGAGCTTTGTTATACTAAGTAAATTACAGTGGTGAAATTAAGCCTAAAAGAAATATCAAATGTATTTAGCTAAATATTTAATATATTCATTGGGTCAGCAGCATCCACAAGTATCTCTTTGAAATTCCTCTATTTCACAACATGAAGTAGTAGGTGATAGGCACACCATTGCAAAAAGACATCAATAAAAACTGTAAACCAGTCAAAGCTCTGAAGATGCACGGGCAAAGGCAGAATACTTCAAATTGAAACCATCATGTTAAAATTAAAATTTAGAATATTTGATCCTATAATGTTTGATGAGTATGCATTTAGCTTGTGACCAGGTTTGAAACACATAAAGATAAACATAGTACAGACTCACAGAGCAAATAAAAATTAAAAGTTCATTAATTAACTCATGCTGTTATTTCCTCCAGCCTCACAGTTGTTTTTTCCTGTTTCTAAGACAACTTACATTAATACGTTAAACTCTATTTACATTTTTATTGATACTGTGTCTGACAATACTGTAATTTATATTTACCAGACCAGTCTTGTGAAATACCTTCCTCACCCTGCTCCTTATAAGAAAAATAAAATTACTCTCAGTCTTATTTCTTAACCACCTTCCTCTTCAGCATCTCCTTAAGCCCAGTTTCATTGCCTGATATTTGTCTTCTTTGGTGCATTCATTATTTCCCTGCTAACAATGTCTTTTAAAGAAGTAATACATAAACTCATTGATATAATCTTATTTTTTTTTAAATAACAGAAATCTATAATGACGACTTCTATTAAGCTGAATTTTAAAGACAAGACTTGTAAATAATGAGAATAGAAATATACAGATGCAGTGTTTCATAAAGGTTGTTTATCTTCTGTGAAATGTTACAAAGATCACAATCTAAAATAGCTTTTAGCTCTGCTGTCTAAAATAAAACAAATGTTATAGGAAACTTCCAAAGATAATAAGTTATGAAACTTGAGCCATTATCATATATTCCTGCATTTGTACTTCAATCTTACTGATGTTTGATTAAGTTCAGCTGGCTAACATTGACTTCAGTGCTATCTTATTTAGGCATATTGTTTTACATATTGTAAATTTTTATTCTTTTGAGATTACACAGTAAGTTTTTACTGACAGCTCTTGAAAGAAGTAATTTATAGAGCTACAAAGGTATAAATATTTCCTCAGAATTCCTCCCTCATATGTGTAGTCATAACATAGGAAATCTACAGCTCTTAACCTCCCATTTTCTACCTCAACATCAGTGAGGGCAGAAGCTACATCAGAAGTGTTTTCAGTGGAAGTTAGATGGCAGAAGATCAAAGCTGGCATTAGAAAGGAAAATCAGAGATTAAAATTCCAATGCCATGTTGTCATCCTGGTGTAGAGGTTAGACAGGCAAGTGCTACAGAGAACTGTTCATATGCTCATGTGTAAAACCATCTGAATACCCATTCTTTAAATAAAGATCGCCCAACCCAACATCATCTCCTGATGGCAAAGAGGACAATACTCAGCCTTCTTTTAGATGAAGCATTTATGAAGGATGAATTATTCTTTTTCTTTCTCTCCTCAGGATAGGACAACTGAGAAGATCTAATGGCTTGCTGCTGCCTCTGTAAGCCAATTCAGTTCGGTAAACCTCAAGAATCCTGCTCCTTTTAGGTGTTTTTGGTGTTTTGTTTTTTTTTTTGCCAAACTAGCAAATTGAACTGGATCGGTCAGATAAGCACCTAAGTTAAGAGCAAGGAAATGGAAGAAGCTTGCAGCCCATTCTGGGGACAGGAGAGGGGATAGAGCTGGCTGTTACACACCCAGACATGCATCTTCCATGTTCAACATCAGACTACAGCCAGTGGCGGGGATACAGGTAATTCCTGAGGCTAACACTTTTTTTTTTCCCAGTAATTTCAAGACCAACAATCCAAACAGACTTCTAAATGCTATAGAGAAAAAACAAAACAAACAAACAAGGGGTCAGAGGGCACAGAGGGGGAAGGACAGAGGAAAAAACCAAGAGGTTTGTTCAGGTGATAAAAGAAGTTACTGACATTCTCATGTGGGTAACACAACAGCACAAAATAAAAGCATGTAAACAGAAAGACTCTCATTGTTCTTTTTAATTTTTTATCTTGGAACAAAAACCACTAAAAATCACTGCAATATTGCCCTGTCTCCCACAAAACAACTACAAAACAGAATTATCGTCTGTATTACAGTGATCCATTGAAAAAGCAAAGACTGAAAAAAATGAATATACAGGTAACAATTTCCCTGAAAAGAATTTTAATTTAACTACTAGTACTGGCTCAAAATTTTTATTGTCCCAAACAAAGCAAGCATAAAGCAATATCACTCTGCCAATGCAACATTCAAAATTCAACCAAGAAAACCACCTGAGCTAAATTAGATCAATGGCCACTTTGATGAATTTTTTGGAATAAAATTCACTCTGCTTTGATCTCAGTAAAACTAACAAGCAGCTCAAATCCACACCTATGCCAGTGACTACTGATCTCATATTTCAGGTCTTTCTTCCAGTGTTATAATTCAAAAGGAAAATGGGCAGAAGATGAAAGAGTGCACATGACTGCCTGCTTAAACTGACTTGGCTTCTCCTGCTAGATGTGGCAAAGAGGCAGATTTGGTACGGTACAAGCTGCCACAGAACATTTTTTGCTTCCAGCCCATGCACTTTCAAAGGTAATGGGAAGAATTGGTTTCCTTCTCATGTCTCTCTCTTATTAACAGTTATCCAGCATGTTGCTTGGCCTGAGCAAAAGACTTTTTATCATAAAAATGAATTTATTGTTCAGCATTCTGAAACAGAATTTTGGATGGAGAGACTTCTATAAATAGAGTAAATGTGGCCTGTGGCTCAGGCACAGGCAATACCTAAATACCTGTAATTGCCAAAGTCAATACCTTTATTCTTCTACTATATTTATTTCTAGGGTTTCTTTTGTGTGTTTTGTACTTTGTTTTTTTTCCCTAGTTTTGTATTCTTGTCGTGATGTACTTTGTATATTTACTTCAAAAGGTAATCTTAATCTATATAGTTTATCAAGTTTGCTCTGGTAAAAAAATTCACTTTGATTTCTTTTATAAACTGTATTCATTTTTTAATTCTAGATTATACTACTTTTTTATACTAGATATTATAATCTGGTAAAAATTAAATGAAATTTCAGTGTATCATTAGTTAAAACACATTAACATTTAGGACAGAACACAAATATTCACAGGAGTACTTTTTAATGAATAACTTCTAGTGATTGGAAGGAAGAAGTAATGATTACTATTGCATATCTTTTCTTTTTCTGATTTGTACAATAATGGATATAGCATTCACCTTTACTTGCTAAAAATTCTCTCATTTTCTTATATATATATAAGATTTACTTCAACACTGTTAAACTTGAGCCGTTCATTACAGAAAGGGCCAGGAAAGAGTGAAATCCCCCAAGTATAGATCTATAGATAAAAAGATCAAATGTCAAGCTTTGGGAAGACCCACTAAATCTCCAAATTAAAATATACTTTTGCTTGTACTTCAATTTCAGATCTTATGGAAAAAATACACAAAGGTATTTGGTGAAATTATTGGAATTAGATAAAATAACACTTGGCAAATGGAATGTAACACATACTTAATCTATTTGATATTTTAGATTTTGTTTCTAATATGAATAAAACTCAAATGTTGCAGATGACACGGATGATCCCTTAAATGTTTGGTTCAGCACCCCACCAGCCAGAACCAGCAGATCTTCCAAATCCAAACTAACACTAGTTTATTAGCTGAAGCATAAAATCAACAGGTTTTTCAGCCTGTTTTACACGGCCCACAGCAGGCTCTCCTGGTTCCCCTGTGCAGATCACAGCGCAGCCTGGTCCAGGAGAGAAGTACATCATACCCTGTGTGGCTGATGAGTCATTCCTATTTCTTAGCCTGCTCTCGCTCGGAGTTGGATATTACGTACCATATGGCCACAGCCTTCATAAATATGGTTTCAAGGAAGTCATCTGATGGCAGAATGGAAATGGCTTTGCAAAGCAGCAAAGCTGCTAATTGATGGGTGGAAGAGCTGAAAGTGATGGTTCTGTAAAAGGAAAATCTTGTATGATCCTAAGCATTTATTACAGTAGCATGAAAATGTTCTAATTTCTGTTACTGGTGTAGGCACTTTAAAAGCAAACACATTATAAAATAATGATGCATTTTTCCTGCTTTTCCCCCTTATTCAATCATTTTCTGCCCAGCAGAATGCAGTGGGTTTTCACCAGCAGATCTACTACTTCACATAGTTTTCCATTTATTCTACCTTGTGTTGGACTTTCCAGCAATTGCTCCTTGTTAATCTTGAATGTAAACTCTCCTCTTCCTGCATTTCCTGTTCAAAGTTTGTGTCCCTCAAAGTTTGTGTCCTATTATGCATGTGTTCAAAGTTTGTGTCCTATTATGCACAGGCTCCTACTTTGTCTAATTTAATGGAAAAATGCATCTTCTTTTTTCATAAAGCACTAAAAATGGGTCTTTTTAATGGCTTCCCAATTCAGGTCCTCATAATAGACATGTAAAGTCTAAGAGGAACATTCAACACAGCAGACTTTTGACATAGAAATCTAAGTATTTTTCTAGTTTGTTTATCAGTGAACAAGGAAAATTGTGTCTCTGCCCATGGTTGGGGAAGTCAGGACTAGATGATCTTTAAGGTCCTTCCATTCGTTAACATTCTCTGATTGGTTCTCTGACCTATCTGAGGAGTAATTAAGAGAAGTTGAACACTGGGGGTCTTAGGTTGGTCCTTGCAAGAGCTTTTGTCTCAGCAGAGTGAGAAAGGTATTTTGACACTGGTGGAATGTGGGGGGATGGATCCACGTAAGTCATGTTTGCCTGACTGGAGGCATGTACAGTGGATGAGGAAAAGAAGGAAATGCCGCAATTAACCTGAAATCTCTGTCCATGGAAGAAGAGATGCAGAGAATCACGGTCATCTCAGAAGAACACGCAGACTAGGTTCCCTGGCCTGAAAGTCAGCTTTCCAGAACAATCATTAAAGACCATCTTTACTTCTAAGCACACAGGGAAAGCTTTTTTCTTGCTGTCTTAAAAGAACTCCAGTTTTTTCTATAGTAGTCATTTAAATACAACGTGTGCAAACTGGAAATTCTGAACACAAAATAACAAAGTAGCTCTATTTGAACTCAGTTGCATTGATAGTTATAAAGTAGGGGAAGTAATTTCTTTTAGGGGTTAAGAAAAAACAGAACATGTCTGCTGTTACCTAGAAGTGTTTATACTGGGGTCTTTTTCCACCTGTGAGGTCATGAGGAGCAATTAAAACTCATTCATCGGTAGTCAACACAACAGCTAGAGGTTTAATCTTTGAGTAACAGAGCCACAACTTCAGAGAAGGTGACCATGGATCTCTTGTCTAATGGTATCCCCTGTTCCCAAAAATCACCTACAAAAGATCATTGTACAGAACACACCAAGGATCCCTGACCATGAAAGTCCATAAATCTGAAAGTCTGTTTTGTCTTAGCCACACAGCTGATACTATTGTTACAGTTGAATCCACCAACTTTGGTTTATTACCAATTTTTATAAGTTTAAAGGCTTTTTGTAAAAGGACCTTACCCTTGCCTTCTGCTCCATTTCCATCATTAATCTTTCATGTTGCTCAGCTATTGCCAGTGTTGCAGAATGGACTTTCTGATAAATCATTTCTCCTTCTCGTGTTTGAAAGGTGAACAGCCCTTCTCCTGTGTCACACATCCTGCAGGGAGATTTAAGCAGAACGGAAAGTAAAAAAATGAGTATTGTGTAATTTTTATGTAACTATTCTAAAAAGTGCATACCTTACAGTAGCAAATGCCAACTTTAGGGATGTAGTTAAACTTTGAAATTCGAAACACCAAACATCTGCAGTTATTTTTACTATTGGAGAGAGACATATTCAAAAAGATGGGCAGAACTTCATTGACATATTTTTTAAATTCAGTTTTAATCATCATCTGGATAGTGAAAAAGAAGCTTTAGCATGGAATAAAAATTTGAGGCAATAGAGTCAGTTATTTCTGTCATTTTTTCCAAATGTCTGCACAAATAAATGGGAGCTAAATTTAATTATTTTAACTAATTGATGCCAGAAATATGTAGGACATTGCAACTTTGAAAAGCTAACATTTTAAGAGAACACTGACCAACTAAAAATGCGATTATGGTTAATCACTACAAGGATGATGTATTGAAAGAGAGCATTAAAAGGGTTAAATTATTACTACCTCTGTCAGT
Organism: Dicaeum eximium; assembly: GCA_013396995.1. NCBI lineage: Eukaryota > Metazoa > Chordata > Aves > Passeriformes > Dicaeidae > Dicaeum > Dicaeum eximium. The sequence continues at coordinate 656,303 of VWZP01001589.1, read as the reverse complement.
ATATTTATGTGAGGCAGCATCCAAAGCTATCCTGGTAATTACAAAAGCCATTCAGTCCATTTGAGAATATGAATAGTTGTAAAAGAAGATTAAATAATGAAAAAAACCCTCCAGAAATAAAATTTACTTTCTTCTTTTGAGAGAGCAACCGCTGTTATCCTTATCTGTGAAATCAGTGAGGCATTATTCTGAGAAAGAAGAGTGGTACATAGTAAATACAATGACAAAAAGGTCTGGGAAATACAGGAAATAGGAGTAGGAAATAATGTTAGACTGCTGTGTGACCATTATTTGGAGGATGTACATGCTGTTAACCAGTGGTGTAATTCAATGTATTTATATGAGTAGTTCCATTATATTATCAGTACGTGATTTACATATTTTTATAGACTACTTGCAGTTTCAGAAATGGAATTTCAAAAATCCTTTTTATTTGGTCTGATACCTCCTGTAAAGATTTTCAGTTATCTGTGACAGAAAAATGTTGACTTGAGTCACTGGTGCATAACATGCATCAACAATACAGAGATTTTGATTTGCCTTAGAACACCAGATTCCTTTATTGTTTTGGATGTTTACATTATTTTTAAGGAATTCATATTTTGTTAATAACCCAGCACCTTCAGCATGGTCCCAGAAAGCCCAAAACGTACCAAATTTTTAAAATTTTAGAAAAATGTGTCCCAAATAGTTCAAATGGGTTTTTAAATATTATCTTTAGAATTTGCATCCCAGATTCTGTACGATTATTCATGCATTAAATTTTACAAAAAAACTTCCCATGAAATGAACATACAGGTCTGAATTATTTTAATTAAATAATAATTTAAATGTATGTCTTACTATATTACATGCACACACACACACACACACAATTATACTGCAGCTTTTTGAAAAGACAACACTTCTTTTCATGAGACTTATCTTTTTGTCAAATTAGGATACGGCTTCCTAAACAATTTCATTTAAAAAGTTATCTGAAAAGGACTGTTGTGCTATATAAGGGACTGCTGAGAGTTCAGCAGTTACTTCTGATTCCAAGGTTGACCAGTGAAAATAAAACCTTATTAACACATACAAAATCTTTTTCCACTCACGGGAGGAGACAAGCTACTGTGAGCCCTGTGCAAAGAATTTATGCATGTCTATGTTTTGGAAGAACAGAAAGTACTGAGGCAGAAACAGTAAACAGAGGTCCTTCTCGAAAATACCTGGTGAAAATACTTTTTAATGACCAACTGAGGTATTGAAAAGAAATTAATAGTCTTAAGAATATATGATTTAAAATATTACCCATAATTCTGGAATAATACCAGTTTTCTTTATAGAAAAAATATAAATAAAATAAAATCCATTTTATGGATAGGTATTATTTAATCAGTGTTAATGTGATGTGCTAATTAAGAGATTTTTAAAAGAGCTTTTTGTATTAAATTCCAATGGAGATCAAGATCCCCGCTGTAAACATTTAAGATATATTATATCCTTAGACACAGTCCTCCATAGAGCTTCTGGTGGAAATAAAATGTCCCCAGAGTTTTGTGACATTATGGCAACAGCCTTTCAGATCCCTCAGGGCATCATATAGCCAGTACTCTGCTTTTGTGTAAAGAGATCTTAATAAAATTCAAGCAGTGTGAAATGGAAAGTCTGGAAAAAAGGATGAGGTTTTAGAAACTGAAGAAAAATATTATCCTTTTGTTGGTTTCAGAGGATAAAAAAATCCTAGAGAGAAATAAAAAAACCAAGGAAGCAGGCAATGGGGCATGATTAACACTCATGGACTTAGCTGCCTGTTTTCAGCAGGTGAAATCCAGCCAGTCCCACAGCCACTGCACAGGACACTGCCCTGCTTGCCAGCCTCGGCCGTGCTGGGCATGGCACGCCAGTGCCCGAAAGCCATCGCCACCAGCCTCCCCGAGAGGGCTTCCCCGGCCACTGATGGATGGTATGCACACAGCTGCTCAAAACTGGAGGTGAAGGAGAATTGTGGGCATCATTTTTTAAAGTGCTGAATTTCCCTAGCTCACTTGAAGTTTAATAGGACTTGGTGCCCAAAAGAATGAAGCAGTTTTTACTTGGCACATCTGAAACAGGTGAAAGCAGCAAAAATTGTTCACCTAAAACTTTCTTTCTTCCATTTAAACCTATGAATAATCTGTCTCCCAAGGAGATTAATCTCTTTGCCATAGTAAGGTTTTCCTGTTAATCTCCTCAGAGCATTATTCCTTTACTCAGGTGAAAATCTGAGTATAGACCTTCTAGTCTAGTCTAGTCCAGTCTAGTCCTGACTATTTTTCTGTTCTATTCTTGTTATAAATCAAGATCAATAGCCTCCTTAGGGTTAGGTTCAGTCTTTCTAGAACAAGGAAACATAGACTAAAATAGAACCACTCCTAAGGATGATGAAGGTGGGGACAGGGAAAGGGTGCTCTCCAAAGCTTAAGAGTTTTGCTATAAAAGCAAAACCTTTATGTATCTGGCCAACAGGACCAGACAAGCCCATGAGCTGAAACAAGACTTGTCTTGTTCTATTTATAGTCCAAACAAAGCCAGTAGAACAAAAAGCTATTATCTCTATAGCCCTTCTAGGTGTCAGATAACTGTCCCCATAAAGCTCCAATTTCAGGCTTAGCCTTGCTAATGCGTTGTTAATTTCTCTATGTTCAAAGCATACATGGTTGATCAGTTGCCAATTTAATAACATTTTAATAACTTTTACATGCCCTAAAATCACTTTTGAGAAAAGGCAGGACAAAGGTCTGGGCCTCTTTTTTCCTTCTACTGTCGCAGTTAAGCAATGCAGTCCTACCAACTCAGTATGACCTTGATTGTCAGAAAAATGTCACTGATTATGTGTACTTTAATTTTTCTATGAGATACTTGCAGTCTGCGGGTGCTTGAAAAATGCCGACCTATTTCTGTTTTTTTCAACTTTAAAACAGGGATGTCATTAACCTATGCTTTAAGATATTTAAGGATTCAGTGCATTAAAATGTATGAAGTGCTTCTACTGAAACAGGAAAGTGCATTTTTTTTCATACACTGTTACAGAATGATATAACTGGACAGACAGTGACACCACTAGATAAACAGTGCTGCAAATAGTTGCAATTTTTAAAATTCTTCAATTACACTGACAGTTTTTCACAACTATCACCATTAACAGATCTGGCTCAAGAACCAGGAGAAAAAATAGAGAGGAATGTGGGAGCTCAGCTTTTGGCCTAGGACAAACTGGATTCAGAGATCAACAATGGAAGTTCCTGCTTTCATTGAAGGTAGAATTTCTGTTCAAGCCATAGAGATTTTCCCACCACTATTGCCAGAAAGTTTTCAACATTTCCCAAATTCATACAATTTGCTCACGATATAATTTCTGCCTTCTAGATAAGAATCAATACTGTATATTAACCATGTAGTATTCCCTTCAAAAAGGAAATGTCGTTGATTTGACCACAATTTACAAAAAGTACTTTTTCCCAGATAGACGTTCATGCTGTCATGTCATGGATGAAGTATTTTAAAACTTTAACAGTGCAATATTCAGCAACTGCATGAGAAGACAAGAATTTGACATATCAGCTTCACTATTTCTGTTAGGGGTAAAATGTATTTTCACAAAAATGAAGGTTGAATGAAAACTGAAATGCCCAGAAAAATTATTCCCTTGTTTTAAAATAAAGGATAACTTACAATTGTAAATAGAAAAACATTAGCTCTTCATAAATTAACATTTAATTTTTCATGAATTTGAATGATTTCTTTTTATCAACAAATAATTTAGGATTAAAGAAATAATGACTCAAAAGTGTATCAAATTGCATACAAATAACTAAGAAGAGGTTCTATCCTCAAATAGAAACTGAAAAACCATCTTAAAAATGTTTACTATCAATAACTAATTGCTACTAATAACTATAGATATTAATAACTAATAGGTAATAAATAACGATCTTACTTTAGCATTTCTAGTTCTTGAAATAGAAATAGAGTTTAAATTCTTAAATGAGAACAGATCATGAGTACATAATATCCAGTAACTAGTACCAAACTGAATGTAATTGCTGTTGCATACTCCACAGCTAGAGTTTGAAAAATGGTTTCATTAAAAGAATGGAGCTGTTTACTCAGAAACTTCAAGGCCCAAAAATTAAGTTCATAAAATCACAGAACTGTTAGAGTTGGAAGGGACCTCTGGAAATCATCTAGTTTAATTCACCCTTCCACGGCATGTTTACTTAGAGCAGGTAACACAGGAACTCGTCCTGGTGAGTTTTAAATGTCTCCAGAGAGGGAGACTCCATGACCTCCCTGGACAGCTTGTTCCAGTTCTCTGCCACCTTCAATGTAAAGAAGCTCTTCTTAATGCTGAGGTGAAACTTCTCGTGTTTCAGTTTATGGCCATTTGCTCATTGTCCTGTCACTGGGCACCACTGAAAAGAGTCTGGCACATCCTCTTGGCACCTGCCTTAGAGATGTTTCTATGTATTCATAAGAATGCCTCTCATTCTTCTCTTCTCCAGAACAAACAGGTGCTGCTACCAAGTCCCTCCTTGTGAGAGAAATGCTCCAGACCCCTCCTTATCTCTTTGGCCCCTGCTGGACCCTCTCCAGTAGCTCCTTGTCCTTCTTGCACAGAGAAGCCCTGAACTGGACACAGCACTCCAGATGTGGCCTGACCAGGGCTGAGTGGAGCGGGAGGATCACCCCCCTCAGCCTGCTGGCCACACTATTCCCAACGCACCCCAGGATCCCACTGGCCCTCCTGACCACAGGGACACTGCTGGCTCATGGCCAGCTTGTCACCCACCAGGACTCCCAGGTCCTTCTCTGCAGAGCTGCTCTCCAGCAGGGCAGCCCCCAGCCTGTGCTGGTACCTGGGCTCATTCCTGCCCAGGTGCAGGACCCTGCACTTGCCCTTGTTGAGCCTCATTTGTTTTCTCTCCACCCAGCTCTCCAGCCGATCAAGGTCCCTCTGAATGAGCCTCCAGCTGTGCCAGCCACTGCCCCAGTTTTGTATCATCACCAAACTTGCTGCGGGTACATTCTACCCCTTCATCCAGGTCATTGAGAAACACTAGGCCAGACCCAGTACTCATCCCTGGGGAATGCCACTGACTGCAGGCCTCCAACTGGGTTCTACTCCTCTGATCATGACCTCTGAAGCTCTGCCTTGATCCACCTCACAAGTGCTCAGCTAGCTAATGCTGGTTTCCTGTGTGCCAAAGAAGGCAGTCAGATGGCACATGTGGGACCAGCCGTGTTACTTCTAAGACGAGTAATAAATAAAACTCAGCCTTTCTTTAAAGCCTTGAAGCTGTGGCTGTCAGTCATGAAATAAAACTAATTGGTATGCACTATCTAACTCTGAACTGAGACACTTATTTCTTGTGTTGCTACAGCTTTGATTTTTTAAAAAGTGGAGGAAACTAGCAATTTTGCCTCCAATTTAATTAGATTATCAGTGGAGACACACAAACACTATCTCTCTTGTGGATATCTAACTTTTGTTCTTTCCTTGTTTGTTGTTATCTTAACTTGAGCTAAGCCATTTTGACAGAAATCCTGTTTCTTCTTTGTGTGCAAGGACGATACACACAGCATACAATAAAGACAGGCCAGCTAAGCAGCAGACCTCACTACAAAATGAACGCAAAACTTCCCTGAGGGTCCAAATTCTTTGCTCATTCCAGCCTTCAACACATGCTAGCTTGCTTCCTGCCAAAGTTGGTCTTTTCTGAGAAAACAACAACAAAAAAAAAAGTAAGGAAAGCAAATAAACTCTTTGTGGCTGGAGCATATTTAGATAAAAAGCTCCCTTTATGCCTAAGAATACTTATCAAGACAACTAAAAAATAAACTACCCATATTTTTATGAAATTGTAAGTCAACTTCTGTGTTGAAAGGATAGAAAAACAAAGGCAGAAAAAAAGAAATCCTTACAAAAATTTGTAACTTACTATCGAACAGACAGAAAAGGGATACTTTGAGGGGGGAATAAGGAAAAAAGGTAATTTCATAAACAGAATATGTATAGGACCTAGGAAAGTTCTAGGATGAAGCAGAGAGAAGAGAATTAATAGAAAATGTGCACAAAGTGTAAATGATTCAGGTATGCAACTTTGGCAGCAGACATGGTCAGAAAGACCCAAAGTTGGGACAATGTTGGTGAAAGCAGGGAAAAAGTCCTGTGAAAAATTTGTGTTTGGGAAATGAACATCACCAAGGTGAAACATAGCAAAGATACAAAGTGCAACATCCAGAAGGAGTAAACAGAGTCTGTTACACATTTCTATGGGAATAATGAGTTAAACTGCCATGCCCTGCTGTCAACATTTTAGTTTTATCTGGAGTGTCAAAAGGTTATCCTGGAAATTTTATGATCTGAGAAGTAAATCATGAAAATGTTCTGATATATGAGGCGTCTGCCTGCCTCCCATAATCATGGTTATTTACCAGCAAGAATATACAACAAGAAAAAGCAATTAGGCATGCTATCCACTAATTGCCAGCCATAGAAATTCCTCCATGACACTTATGGTCATATTTTTTGCACTTAAGCTGAGGTGGGAAACTTTACACTGCTCTTGAATATGCTTATGAGATATAGATAGTGGAATATTCTCAAATTCAGCCTGAGTTAATAACCAGGGAAGTTTGAATATTATCACACCTCTGATATGGTTGAGTAACTTGATCATGGAGCTTAGCCCTGAAGATTTGTTCAAGGTCAGATCTCGTGCTTCTTGAGTCATCCTCAGTGTTTTCATCTAAATGCACTGAGGGATCTCCACACTATCAGTGTAGCTTTCCTGCTAAGGCCATTTATAGAAACATTTTGCAATTCTGACAAGGAAAACATTCACAGATGGAGTGGAAATGATTGATGATGATTTGCTGCCAGGTAGGTGGAACTCCCCTGCTCAGAGGATTCCAGCAGTCCTTCTCTAATATTACCTAGAGGATCTTAATGCATTCTGAGTTGCAAATCTTTTAAAGACCTTATATGCAGTCGTGGTAACAAAAATCTTAGGTGCTAGTCTGATAAATACACTGCTAGTCCTTCTGTGCAGAGATGTGATACCCTAAAAATTTTCCCTGTTATAGGGAGACTTATAGGGGGACTCTGTGAGTGAATAGTATTTTTTCATTATAAGATTATTTATTTTTCTGCCTAAACCAGAAACCATTTAAGTAATATAATATACCAGAAACAAAAATTTTCTCATGAAAACATGGGGGGTTTTTTTGTTTTGTCCAATAGGACACATTTCTCCACAGTACTGGCTGTAATTATGCCTCTTGGGATACTTTTTGTTTTCACTGACTGTGCTGCTTCTGCAGCCACTGTCTCTGTGATGCCCAATGTGATAGCACATTTAGACCATTGAGGTATATGAGGGACACCAACCCATTTCTGCATGCCAGATGTTTCCACTTTTTGCTTAATGGAAGTGCAGAAAGTGGGCTCTGACTTTGTCTGGACTACTTTGTCCATGGATGACAAATGATTGTCCACTAGCACCATAATCCTCTATTTCATTTCCACAGGGTTTACCTTTGTCTATCATAGGACACAGTGGAAAAAGATATACTTTAGTTTTTTTTCCTGAGGCTCAGTTTTTGATAAGAAGGAGAATTCTATCTGGAGCTTATTTCAGACCACTTTTATTTGGTTGCTGCCAAGTCATCTGTACTCTTATAATTAAAATATTCTTGTTTATATTAATTACTTTAATATATAAGAATAATATAAGTTAGTGCTGAAGAGTTAGAGATAGTAAATAAGTCTCAATGCTGGTTACAGTAAAAAAAAGCAGCAAACTGGACTCCAAGTCATGCATTAAAGGTGGAATGTGAAGATTGACGTGCAATTATGAAATATGTCCATATGTAATAGCAAAGATGCTGTGCAGAGGCTCTGTTATCTAGGAAATATCCTAGATCCTAGAAATTAAGCTATGGTGTGAAGCCAGGTGTCCACCAAAGCTGCTCTATCACTCCTCAGCTGGACAGGGGAGAGAAAATATAAGGAAAGGTGTCTGAGTTGAGATAAGGACAGGGAGAGATCAGTCACCAGTTACTGTCACAGGCAAAGAAGACTCACCTTGGGGAGAGCATCTGAATTTATTGCCAATCAAATCAGAACAGGCTAATGCTAAGTAAACCCAAATCTTAAGAATATCATCCACGCACTCCTTTCCTGGGCTTAATTTTATTCCTGATTCTCTGCCTTCTTCCCTCCATTGGTGCAGGGGCTGAGGAAAGGGGGCCGCTGTCCATTCATTGTTTTTCCAATGAGAAAAGTTCCCCCCCTTAGTGAGAGGACTCCTCAAACTCTTTCTCTTCTCCAGCATGGGATCCCTCCCACAGGAGACAGCCCTCATGAACTTATGCTACATAAGTCTGTCCCACAGACTGCAGTCCTTCACAAACTGCTCTGGCATAGATACCTTCCATAGGGCTGTCCTTCAGGAGCAGACTGCTCTAATGTGGGTCCCCAATGGGGTCAAAGGTCCTTCCAAACAACCTGCTTCAGCTTGGGCTCCTCTCTCCAAGAGGCCACAGCTCCCTGTCAAGAGCTTACTGCAGTCTAGACTTCCCACAGGGTCGCAGCCTCCTTTGGCACCTGCCTGCTCCACTGTGGGACCTCCGTGGGCTGCAGGTGGATCCGTGCTCCCCCATGGACTTTCAGGGACTGCAGGGGCACAGCTGCCTCACCATAGTCTGCACCACAGGCGAATCCCAGATCCAATGCCTGGAGCATCCCCTGCCCCTTCTCCACTGCCCTTGGTGTCTGCAGGGCTGTACCTCACATATTCCGACTCCTCTCTCTGGCTGCAGTTGCTGTTCTTCAGGGATTTTTTTCTCTGCTTCATAAATACATTATCCCAGAGGGCTACCACTGACACTGGTGGGCTTGGCCTTGGCCAGCAGCAGTTCTGTCTTGGAACTGCCTGGCACTGGCTCTGTTAGACATGGGGGAAGCTTCTGGCAGGTCCTCTGTAGTGCCCTTGCTACCAAAGCCTTGTCACACAAACCCAACACACCCAATACCCAAGACATTGTTCCTAACTACCAGAAACGATACTCTGGAGTCTAAGAAGCAGAATTCAAATACTTTACCATAGCTACATTTTTTGTCTCTTCCCACTTTATAGACTAGACTGTTTCATAAAACATGACCTAGACAATTTGATGGGGGCAACTTGTGTTTCATCACCTCTAAGAAAGAAATATTCTAAGTCACACATGCAAATTACCTTCTTGAATTAGTATTCAGTTCATATTATTTAAGAAATCAGTGCAGGTAATTAATGCATATGTATATACAAACAAACCCACTTTACAGAGACTTTTGACACTGTAACATTTTCTTTAAAGAAAAAGTCACATTTATTAAAAACAAAGTGAGGATAATAAACCCAGTTGTTGACATGTCCTTAAATACACAATACATTTGCATTTTTGACAGTTTATGTAATAGAACAGACATGAAAATGCTGTTAGATAAATAGTTCTGTTAATTTGAAGAGCTCAGGTTTTGTTGATAATGATGAAATGCTATTTAACACTATTAATTAATACTGTTTAACTACTGGACAAGCATCTATTCTTACCAGCTTTGTGAATGATAAGCCAAGAACTCATATACTACTACTATCATTTTAGTACAGAATGAGCTAAATTTGCTCATAAGCTAAATTTGTCTGACTAAACCTTTTCACTCATCATGGTTTGGATATTATTTTTGATCTCACTTTTGAACGAGAAAGATACAAGTTCCAAGTCCTGGAATTTGGGATCATGTGCAAATACAGATATTTCTACAGGACTTCTGCAATCCTATTAAGAGCTATTATTCCCCAACAAAGACAAATATCCCATAACAATAGTATTCAGCTTCTTTTGCTGTCTTTAGGAGCAGTACACAGGGGAAACAGCGTTTAATCTACATAAATACTGTTGACTTTGACAAATATAAAAATATTAAATATAAAACCAAAATAAGGCCATTACTGGTTAAAATAAATGATAGTGTAATAGTACAGGAGCCCTGTGGCAGCACATCACTACTTGCTATAAGAAAAGCAATAAAACTTAGTGACCCAAGATCTTTATTTTCTCCCTTTTTATTTTTTCTTTTGGAGCCCTCTGGTACTGTTATCTTCAGGACTATTCCTCACCCAAGGTGTTGGGGATGGAAATTCTGTCAGATGATACTCCCTAGAGGCTGCATTAATTCTAAACACAATGAGATATAATTCTGAAGTTAACTCAATCCTCTCTCAGGAAGAAACTGTTTTTTTAAGAAGAAGACATTTGCCAGTTAAGAGATGTTAGAACAGTAACAGCCAAGGATCAAATTTGCATAGGTAAATTTGTTAATTTTATTTCATCTTTGAGAAACTTGAGATGCTTAGAAGCTGTGACCCTGCACATAATAATTGGAACACCTGATCAAGCTCAACCTAAAGTTAAAAAAGGTGGTCACCTCCACCTTTTTTCATTCTGTGATCCTGGGATTCCAATTCTTTAATAATCCCCAGTTTTGCATCTGCACATACCTATAAGTAGGATACCAAGAATTTAACATTTGAAATAATCTACAAGTGTATTTGTTTTATAATGTACCACTGACCTTTTATCTGTGGATGGAATGCTATTGGAAACCAACTGTGCCTTCTGTGACACAGGCAGATGCTGTGTTTGTGCCATTTTATTTTGACAGCTAACATGCAAAGTAGGTATTTCTTGATCAAAGTATACCCACATAAGGAGAGAAAGAAAAATTTCCGGAGGGTTGAACAGGAATGAACTAATGCAATTAATATTTCTGATTGATGAATAATAGCAGAAAAATAGAAGTAAAAATTTTGAAGGAACTAATACAGAGTCACGTTTAGAGCCATAGAAACAGGGAAAAAAGGTGAAGTAGTCACAGGCATAATTTTAACATGCATCCAAAACATCAATTTTCCCAGTTTATGAAGAATAAATGCTGCATTCTCTCATTTCAAAAGTAGGACACAAAAAGTGTGAAGAAATGATGAAAGGAGCACCCTGAGCATTCTATGTTGAGTTTTTGAGTACACCAAAACAGCATTTCAAGTGTTCCTCCCACCACTTCCCCATTTAAATGCACCATCAAGAGTGATTTTGGCCATTAAAGCATTTATGGTCAGCCATTCCTCTAAAGCTTTCAGCACATTGTGATTTTATTGTGGTGGGGATTTAAGCACTGCTGTCTTCTCTCAATGTCAGTCCACCTTCAAGGCATGAGAAATGCTGCTTTGACCCTTGTGGCCATGGAGGAATTTTCACAAAGTCATATGCAAATATTATGGGCACACATGGCCATCCACTCACCCTGCTATGTACAAAGACTAATGAGTAATTAACATATGCTAATGACATCCAAGGACTCATCAACACTAATCTCAGAAGGGGTAGGTTGCCAACTCCAGTTTGGAAGCATCCTGCCACAGCAGCGACCCCAGGGATAGGCAATAGCACCAGGGATGAGACAAGGCAGGGATTTGTTTAAAAAACCCAAGGCTGTGTCTGTCAGCCACTGAATTAGAATTGAAGATCTTGGCAGAAGGCTGTGGTTCTGGCCTGAACTTTAGCTAGACATGTACTCTGACACCATGGTCAAATAATGCCTTCAGTGGTAAACTGAGTGTGCAATAACATAAGAAAGTAATCACAGAAAATATACAACCCCCACCACAAGCATGAAAAATTCACTGAACTTCCACTGACTTTCTATGTGTGGTATTTAATTTAGTGAGGAAACATGACTTCCCTCCCACTTGCTTTAACTTCTCCTCTTTGACACAAGCCAGGCAGAAGTGAAGTAGACAGATTTTCCCTGTTCTCTCAATTGCAAACAGCAGCAATTCTGTTATGGATCAAACAACTCCCACTGCATTCACCTGGCATCTCTGACTCCACACTTTGATTGTGTATAAGACATTCTTGTGCTAGCTGTTTCCAGCAGTGGAAAAACTCTCTGTAAGGTTTTCTCATTAGCTTGATGGCTAAAATAAATTTTAGCTTGTGTTCGTGTAAGTGGCAGCATGATAACATTTTGAGAAGCCTCAAAATATTTCATATCCTCAAAATAGTTACATAAAATTTTGTTACATAAAAACAGGCACTTCTTACAATTACACAGGTAAGTGGGAAGGAAAAGGTATAAATGGATAAAAGAAGTGTAGAAACAAAGAAATGGAAGAAGAGTCCTGCAAAAGAAAATCATCACAAATAATCACATAGCTTAGATCATACTGAAAAAGGCCAGGAAAAGAGTATACAAAGATGAAAAAAAAAGCAGAAAGAAAGCATTATTTACAGTTTATAGTTACATACTTGGTCTTCCTACAAATTTTCCTATAGTACCACATATAATACCTCCTGTCTAAAACTTCATGGGATGCAATGGCCATTTTCCGATGTTTTGATAAATGTGCATTTCCACCTCCTATTAAGATCAATCAGTTATGCTGATTAGATTCTTTTTGTGGAGTATCTTCTATGAGTCCTGTGTGAAACTACTGATGCTGCACTGGCTAAAGACACATTTTATGCTATCTTTAGTGAGGATTTTGCTTAAACTGAAGAGGTTTAAGCAAGAGTGGCGAGAACTGTGGTCATTGTGTTCACATGCCACTACTTAGTATTCCCTCAGACCAGTTCTCTGCAGAGCACTGACATACTATTAATTGGCAAGAAATGCACCTTAACAAGTCTGACAGAAAAGGGATAAACAAAGACTGAAAACAAATTTGGGATAGTATAATCTAAAAGTATGAAATCCATCTTGTCTAACGCATAAAATTTTTAAGCACAGTATGCCTGCTCTCTGCCCAGGGAACTTGGGGCATTGTTTGAAAACGAAATGAAAAAAGCAATCATCCTTTGCTGTGAAAAAAACCAAAAATACTAACAAGCAGCTTTTACACTGGAGTTTACTTGTCTAGTTCAATATTCCTGAGTTTAGGCTTCTACTGTTCTACACTGACTTAGCAATACTTTTATAATAAATTTATGAGATGGAATTGCTCAGAACACTGGAATGTGCCAATCCCTTCTGTCCATGATTCTGTATGCCAGGTTTAAAAACCTCATGAACTATAGATGCAATACCTACTGCTTCACCAAAAATTTATATACAGCTACCCAAACAGATAGCAATATTGTGGGCAAAAGAGAAGGGATATAAATCCCTTATGTGCAGAATGATATTAGATGCATATTCATGGTGCTTTTGTAGCAAAAGCAAAAGGTGACCTTGCCATTCCTGGACACTTACACATAATAGCTGGGGCATGTTTGTGGCTGTTTCACACATGCCATTAAAACCACTTTGAATATCCTTCGTAACTCTGGAAAAGTCTTTTACAGTATTTCCCCATTTTGTCAATCTGGAACATTTATATTATAGGTATTCTTCACATCATAGACAGAATCTTAGTTTCCAGATGAATGCTAATATACATTTTCATTTCTGTATATTGCTATGTCTGCTTTAATTTCATTGATGGTCCCTTTTAGCAGTTTTTGACACTACTTCCACGTGCACAGAGCACTTTTTCTTGGCTGTCCTCCATTTCATCCGTGCTTCTAAAGCTGAGATCTTATCATAATTTTTTTCTCCTTCCTCTCAGAGAAATTGGTCTCATGGGCCTTAAAGAAGCATCTGGTAAAAAAGGCAAAGTATCTGTGAAATTAAATATTTGAGGTTGTTTTGTCAACACCTGCTTTTGACAAACACTTATCCTGGACAACGTCTTCTTGATACTTTTGCTCGTATCTTCCCCACTTTCTGATTAGATATTGCTCCTTAAATGATACTAATTTCCAAACCCAGACACCTTCTGTTTTGTTTTTTTTTAGGAAATCTCTCCCTATCAAGTTCTGTCTTACCAGCCCATTTGTATTTAATTGCCACATTCCTATTTCCTATTCCATGTGCTTAGCCCATTCCGTTGTCCCACTCCCACAAACTTTCCCTCCTATTTTCACCAATCTCTTCAGTTTCTCTTAGTCCCAGCAAGCTGGTCCACTTGCTGTTTTGTGTTGCAAACCAGCTTTAGCACACTCCTGCCTGGGTCCTCCTCAGAGGCGGTTTGCATCTCTGCTGCTGCTCTGTTCTCTGGTGGCAGTGGCAGCGCTCTTAGATGAGCAGAGACACACATGATCCAGCCTTTCTATCATTAAATAAAGGGTTGGCACCCTCATCTGAAAGAACTTCAGGGTTTTCCACTGAATCAACCCCAAGACTATATAACGACTATATAATTTTCTGCCCTTAATACCATTCCTGACCATAAATGATATTTATGGTAAGACAGTTTCAAATGTTTTTGAGTTTTTAAGTATTGCATACTAAAAATGCAATAAGTGATGATAATTTCTATTTACCTTTATAATCAACCTGATGAAATTTCAGCTATTTCAGGTAAATAAAATCCCTCTTGTCATTCATCTCAAAATATTGTTTTCAGAAAGTGTATCAGGAACCATTTAAAATATCATAGTAAAGAGGGGATATTTTTCAACTTGGACAGAGAATTAGTAAAAAAATAGTAAAGAAATGTGAAAATATGCTTAGATATACTGGTTCAAGCAAGCCATGCGAATACAATGTTATATTTGACTTTTTGGCCACTGACAGGATAATCAAGTAGATGAAAGATTTCAGTGAATTATAGCACTGACTGAGTTTTCATCCAAAAAGTCAGGAAGATCAAATGATGTTTGGAGCAGCCGAGATTGAGAGATTCCATTAGATGCTACTTCTCCCTCCCCTCTTTCTAATAAGATGGAAGCTTTTTAGAAAATATGTGACAAATGGCCACTCACAGCAGAAATAAATCACACACCACAGAGTACAGCATTATTAATAGTGCAATAATAGTAATAACTTACTGTGATAGCAAAGAAGTACCATTAGGAGGGACACAGTAGCTAATAGCATTTCCTCTACAGGGGCTAAGGGGCAAACCTTCTTTTGGTGCTTTATAAATAAGTGGAAGATTAAAGGAGCCAGTGGGACCAAATAGCCTGATTTTTCCAGAATGCCACTGAGTAGGCACTGCCTGTAAAGTGCTCTCCATCTCCCCTATGTGACAATATTTTAATAGTTCTTTAGTTAGTTTAAATTAGAGTGAGAGGACACTTAGTTGCAATAAAAGACTTGAGGGGGGTATAAAGTATGGTAATGCTAGGAGGGCTGTGACATGGTTTTCAATTATTACCCTTGTTTTCTCCTTAGCAAAGTGCTGTGTGAAAAAATGCCTTGAAATTTAGCACATGGATTTGTATTCAGGCACTACTTAAAATATTAAAACAATCAAGAATGGTGAATTGGATAGTTCTTTCAGGTCTTCATATTTAGTTATATACATATTTTGGGAAGAAAACATTTGTATTATTTTACACACATTAAAATATTTCTCTGTATGTGTGTGTATTTGTCTTAGTAGTAAAAGTTCACCAAAAGTAACTTGGATTTCACTAATGGTGCAGCTGTTGGGAAGCAGTGTAGAATATATATTATCAGAGTTATTTACTATGTTTGAAAGGTTTTAACAAAAACATCCTAGTTATTCACCAGTTAAAGAAAATTTTCTGGTTTGTAAACTAATGTTGTCTCCATTTGTGTTTTTTTTTTCAATATTATTGTCTTGGTTTTGATTATCAATAGCTTTTTACAGAAGAGAAGGTTTTTTTCTTCTCAATAACATAATGCATGAAATTAATAATTAATCAATAGATGGAAATATTATTTTCATGATTATTGATTGGTTTTTGAAAGCAAAAATTGTCAAATAAACCTACACCAATTAAAAAAAAAGCTAGTAACCTCCACACATTCCAACGCAGTCTTGGGTGCCATGAGATCACATATACCATAAGTATGTTGGGAAAAGCGTGTATATGTAACTTACATACATAAAGTTCTTGTTGTTAAGGACATTCAACTTCCTAATGAAAAGCTAGCATACAGCTACTGGAAAAAATAATCACCATGGAAATTTCTGTGCTAGAATTTCTGCTCTGACACAATTACTATGTCCAGAACCCAGAAGTATTTCTGGAGCTGCTATCCCTCTGTGACTGACAGCAATGGCCAAAACCACTCTACTGACCTCTTTTGGAAGCAAAGAAGTTACTGGGTACCCACATTTTCCAGAAATGCATCTTAATAAAGCAAAACAAAAAGGTGCCAATAGGTATTTTTTAGAATAATAGAATATGCTGAGTTGGGAAGGATCCATCAGGATCATAGATCCGACTCCTGGCCCTGCACAGGAGATACTTTGTGCCTGAGAACCCTGTACAAACTCTTCTTGAGCTCTGTCAGGCCTGGTGCTGTGACCACTTCCCAAGGGAGCTTGTTCCAGCGCCCTCAAGGTGAAAATCCTTTTCCTGATATCGAACCTAATCCTCCCCTGGCTCAGTTTCATCCCGTTTCTTTGAGTCCTGTCACTGATCATGAGAGTGCAGAGATCAGCTCCTGTCCCTTCTCTTCCCACTGTGAGGTTATTGAGGACTGCAAGGAGGTCTCCCCTCAGTTTCCTCAGGGCTGAACAGACCAAGTGGCTTCAGCTGCTGCTTATAAGTGAGTTTATTATTTCTGAGAACAATCAATCAACACTACCTAAAAGAACAGGGGGAATTAGGCAGATATTAGGCAAAACCTTTCAAAACCAGCCTGCTAAAGCAGCTTTCTCAGTTCAAGAGTAGTGAACAACAGTCAAGCTATACTCAACATGATTTCATTGTAATGAAGACTCAAGCCTGAGAGAAGAATAAAACTTCCATTGCAATTGCTTTTGCATCTGACATACAAGAGACAACTGTTCAACACTAAAATAACCTTTAGAATAAGCCTACGTGCCAGAAGAGGGACCAGAGCTCCTGACAACCAATGAAGGCCCCAAACGTATAAAACCATGCCCCTTTATGCTCCTGCAATGCTCCATGTGTGCATGTGCAAGGATTTGCACAGGTTCCTACATATTCATGAACAGGGCTCTTTTGTTGTGCAAATTCCAGCCTTTGCATTTTGATTACTTCCTTCTATGTTTGTACAGTACACAGCCCTAGCACAAAGGATATTTCAACCCTCCTCCTCAACTGATGATCCTACATTCATAAGCTTTGGAGAAAAGAAGGATTTACTTGTGCTTAGCATTCTTGCTGGCTACATGGTTCTCTGTGCAAAACGTGGCCTCCTGGATTGCCCTTTGTGAAGTGTTTAACACTCTTCCACTGTCTATATAGATAATTAGGTGTCAAATTTCAGCATTTTTAATTAGCTCATGCAAATAGCCTTGCTGGGGGAGAGATGCAACAGTAGTTCACTGCTAAAATAGACACTTATTGTAAATGGTATCTATATAGGTATCTATATATTAAACAAAGAACATTGCAAAATCTATTCAAATTTTGTATTTAAAAGCTTTTGAGTTTTGACATAAATTTTTCTAAAACTGAATTGTTTTGGTTTTCAAATCTGAGTTATTTTAGCCCTCCTGTATTTTCTGGTAGGAAGTTAAAGGTTATTATGCCTCTTGGAGCTAAAAGGACCTGCTGCTGGGACATTTCAAGTTATCCCGACCTGCTATATGAGATTAATTATTGCTGTTGCTGACTGTGTAATTCAAAGGTTAAAATGCAGAGTTGAAACAATAAGTGAATCCTAATGTGATTAAGAATGTATGAATTATTTTATCTGATTCTTCTGCCCTTATACATTACACAGCAATAACCTTGTTATCCATATTCAGCTTCAGGAATATTAATCCAACAATGCATGCCTACAGGAGAGCACAGGTATGAAAAAGAGACGATTAGAATATGGTAAGTAAATAAATCTTGGGGGCTCACACATGGATGTAGAACCTCCTGAAGGCTAAATGGTGTTTGGTCTCAAAATATTTTCAAACAAGCCCTGAATTGACTATGAGGTGACTGTGTTATGAAGGGAGAAAGCAAATTAGGTACTTCAGCTGAAAGGTACAATTCACGTAATGCCAGGATCACAGGAGGAACTTAAGGTGCTGCCTGCTAATACATTAGTCAAACACACCACCATTCTTATTGATTCCATTAAAAAGCTTTGCAACATTCCAAATAAACAAATGATATTGGACAGCTGGTGATCAATTGACAGCTCACGCTGATCCTCTGTGATCTGTAAATATAATCCACTCCTACAGACACCTCAGAGATGATGGCTTTCCTTCTGAGCTGCATATCTGCTGGGTTCACTGGACAAACTTTGGGTGATTGTTTTTCTAACTGCATGTCTTTCACTCAATACAAATTCATAAGAAAATTGCTTGGGCAATGCTGAATTAATGAGCTAGAGATGTGCTCATTGCTATCAATTTAGTATTTATAAATTAATTCATTATTATGCTATACAATGTCATCTATGAAGCTTGGTGCTCTGTCCGAAGAGTCACTGACTTTTCAATCTATTTCTGTTAAAATCAAAAAAGGTAATTCTCTCAATATATTGGTTTTTTTAAGATTACATTGTTTTTCTTATAAAATTTGCTTTCACAGTGAAGTGAAATGGCTCAGGCATTCTTTCTCAGTTGGAGAAAATATTTTGTAGGTTTGTATATTATGAACAAATTTTCAAAACAGGGTTTAAAAAAAGCAGAACGCTTTAGAAGGTACAATACAACCCTTTCTTTTCTCTGCTTCCCACAGTCAATGATATGATGAAGAATTTCATTGCTGTGTGAGTTTTGGTGGAACTTGCTCTGACTTATCAATGCTAGAGCAGTCTGAGAGGAGCCTTGGCAGAGAGAAAATGCAATGAGCACTTTATAAATCACTTACAATGAGCTATATCAGCTTTTGGTAGTAAAACAGTTCTTAGATTAGGTACCATGATCAAAACCACAGTAAGAGTCCTGTAGATGAGTTAAACACTCAACTCCTTTTTAAGTAGGGTTTAAGTGAATCAAATTACTAACTTAGAACTTATTCCAGGTCAAGAATTTGGCAAGAGACAAACTGAGAGCTGGAATGGAAAAAAGTAGGAATGGAACTACAATTACAACATATTACAGTATAACCTTGGCACTGCTAAGTAGCAGGAACTAATGAAACCTTTTCAGTGCTAAGAAATGCCACTTTCCCTAAAATTAGAGCTGCATCATTACTGAGGAAAAAGCCAGGGTAGGATACATAAAAGAGATTAATGTTTCTTTTTCAAGAAAGTTTTTTATTTTCAGATTTTAGAGATATATGCCGCTTGTGGAAAGGATATGAGAAAGAAGTGAAGGGACCATGAGGAAACATAAAACCACAGAAAATTTATATCATGAGTAACTTGGCTCTTTGAAAATATCACAAAGGTGTACAAGAAGAAAAAGATCCTAGCAAACTTAACTATTTAAATTGTGGGATACTGAAAGCTCTGAGCTAACACTTATGAGAAATGATAAATTATTTACTGAAGCTGCGCAACCCAAAGGGAGCTCCCAAATTCTTTCACAAGCTTATGGTTTATAATGATATTTAGAATGATTTAAAATATATGACTTATAATTTTATCATCAATCCATGATAGATAAACTTGATCCACTATTTAGATAATCCCCCAGCAATCAGGAGTTGAAGGCTTCACTTCAGAGAGGTACAACAGCGTATGAAGCTCCCACGGCAGCTGCCTCTCAAGGCACATCCATAAGGGGCCTCTTCCCATGTAAGCCAAAAAGAACATGTTTCCTGTGACTGAGCTTTAAGGGTTAATTGACTAGTACATTTCATATTAACACCAAAAATCACCACAAAGGACTGACAGACAAATGAAACATTTCTGTCAGATGTAGCGCCTGAAGCAAACAGTGAACTTTCTGCTTCAGATAACCCTAGCATCTGTGTATCTACCACACAGAAAATGAATATATGAGTCTTGGAAAAAAAAAAATATCTGAGAAATTCTCATGTCACCATGGTGTAATGCTTGAGCTTAATATTTTTCTTAACCAAAGGAACAGATTCCAGATCTTAGAAGTGATAGAGAAGACCATATTTCATTAAATTTTCTCTGATGAACAAAAAAAACCAAATCAAAGGCAAATAAAGAAGGATTAGTTTAGTGTGGTTCAATGAGTCTCTTTGAATGCACAGCATGAATTACTCGGAAATACTTGAAATTGTTTAAATTTCAACATCTTGTCTACAAAGTAAAAAAAATGTATTTCAGAAAAAGGAGTATGTAATAGATTTGTGGCTCCTTCTGCTCTTAAAAATCCAAGGAAAACCTTCTGCCTCAAACTCTCTACTCTGCTGGAAACTCAAAAAATTTGACAAATTTTGGCTGGAACTTCCACAGCCCCATCTCCTCATTATGTTTTCTCACCATGTTTAATTTGACTTCAGCTTTTTCTGTTTTTTATACTTCTGGCCAGTTAATTCACTTGACCAAACAGCTTCCATACATAGAAAACAACATAAAAGAAAAAATTACAGTAAAGTGAAAGAAAAAACATTGCAAAATGAACAAGGAGTCCAAATGTGCTTAATTTTCTGTGTCTCAATTCCGAATTCTTAGGAGTCTCCTCCTATGCTCCTAAAAAGATGCCTCAGCCAGCTTGTTTTGGTAAAAGGAAAGCTTGGACAATTGCCTCCAGAGAGTGGAATTTAAACATTGTTTATGACCTTTACTATGGTAAGTTTTGTTTTTTTTTTATCGTGATTGTTTGGTTTACAACATCATCAAAACGAATCCTGTAACTTGGATAAGAGACTGGAAAGGATGTCCTCACACCTGATCAGGACTTTGAAATGTTTCAGCTGCAGCTGTTTTACTACTTTTCTGGCATATTTCTTAAATTGCATGTATTTAATGCAATCCCCTGCAAATTAGGAGCAACTTCATCTGGACAATGAGGGTGGGCAGCTCTGTAAGGACACTCCTGTTGCAGAGGCTTAAAATTAGAGACAGTCAAAGACTAATTTAGCCCATGTACATGGAGCAGCTCTTCCAAAAGTTTGAAGAGAAGTAAGTGCATCCATGCAGGTGAACTCCACAGTGCCTCCAACATATCCAATATCCAAAATAATGAGAACGAGGTGTCTGAACAGATGATATACATCCATAAACTAAGGAACTCCTCTGAATCATTGATGATTAAACATTAAAACTCCTGTTGTGCTTTAATCCCAGCAGGCAACAAAGTATCACACAGCCATTTTCTCACTACCCTGCTGTAATAGGAGGAGAGACTCAGAAGGGTAAAAGTGAGGAAAGACAGTGGAATAGGTAAAGTAAAAGCCTTGTGCACATGCAAACTGTCATAAGGAATTAATTCACCACTTCCCATGGGCAGACAGGTGTTCAACCATTCCCAGGAAAACTGGTCTGAACCACATGCAACAACGACTTGGGAAGACAAACGCCATCTCTCCAAATGTCCCCGGTATTCCTTCTCCTTCCCCCTGCTGTATGTGCTCAGCACGATGCATACAGTCCAGGATTGTCCCTTGGGTCAGCTGGGGTCAGCTGTCCCGGCTGTGTCCCCTCCCTGTGCACCCCCAGCCTGTTTGCTGGTGGGACGGGGTGAGGAGCAGGAAAGTCCTTACCTCTGTGTAAGCTCTGCTTGGCAGTAAATTGAACATCCCTGGGTTATTAACCCATGTTCAGCACAAATCCCAAACTCAGCCCCATACCAGCTGCTGGGAAGAAAATTAACCCTTCCAAAACCAGCACAACTCCTGGGTCCAGTCCAAGACTGGTTAGCTGGAAAGCCTAGATGTTAAAAATGTAAATGCTATGCTCTTACCTCATGTGCTCTGATCCATTCACTGTGTTAGATAAACAGCACTAATCTACACAAAGCTATTGTAGTGCCTAATGGAGTTGTGAATGACTGTTTTCTGATAGGTGAAGAGATTGCATGGGATTAGCCCTAATCAGGTACTTTGGGTAATGAGAATCTCTCCATCCAGCACTGAACAAAGCCACACAAAACTGTCCTTTCCCCATATCTCAGCAGGATTTGGATAGACAAAAAGACAAAGTAAAGAAAAGTCTGAGCAAGGAATACTTACTTTCATTGGTTCAATAAATAATAAAAATATAAGGACAAGTCTAACTTCATAGCCAGTGCAAAGACACATATTTACAAACTCCAATTCAATGCAAAACTAAACAGAATAATTTGGCAGATTAAAATAATCTGAGTTAATTCCTCCCATATTTTAGACATTCTTCAAATTGGGTAGTCATTGCATTTCATTAGACAAGTGAGCGATTCAGTTTTATACAACCAAGTTCATATTCCATTTAAATGAAAAGCAATATATTTATTAAAAGATAAATTAATCAAAAAACTTAATTTTGATCAATTTATTTAACATAATATCTCTTTGTGAATATGTCCATTTATGTTATTGAAGGGATTTATTTTCTCAAATGAAGTAATACCAAAACTCAGGATGTAAAACAAATATATAAAACTGAGCTACTAATGTTCATGCAAACCTCATACACATATACTGGATATCTGCTAAAACACACTAAAGCATAATAACCTATTTAAAAATATTTCCTTTAAAGCAATTGCCTACATTTAATATTTAAGCCTTAGGGAAAAATTAAAGCAACAACACTTTTACTGCATAACATTCACATAAAACATGGATGAGTGCTTCACTTCTGATAAAACAACATGTATCAGGAATTTATTGTATTAAGGTACTAGCAGATCAGGGGACAAAGAAAATCGTGTTCAGAAAAATTAGAAAGATGATTTGTTGATTAAAAAATAAAAATAAAACCCAAGCAAATCAACAACAGATTTTAAAATGAGTGCTATTATTGCCCTATATAGCCTTCAGATGTTGTTGAAGATACCAACTTTTCTCTAGCCCTATTTTTTTACCTCTATGCATTTTTCAAATCAGATAGCTAAAGTACTCCCAAGCAAGCAAAAAGGGAGGAATCAGATCAAAGACAATAAAGCATGACAGATAAAGGCAGAGCTATCTCATAATAATAAAACACAGGAAAACAGTCCAGTTTTCATCAGGTCATATGGTTCATGGACTGGAGGAGCAGATGATATTCAGATACTAGCATGGAATTAAAATACTGTAGGAGGCTTGAAATGCTAATTCATGCTAAAATTGTATATTTGAATAAGCCCCTCAGCTTAATCATTGAAATCAAGTTGAAACATGGGGCAGCTTTTGCTATTTAAAAAATATTAAATAAAAAACTCCAGTGATGTCTTCATGTGAACTCATCACAGAAAACTAATAGAGAAAAAAATGTTCTAGTGACAGCAGTCTGGATATACAAATTACTGGTAAAATGGTAACTCCGAGCTATAGAAATGGCAGTGGAATTTTGGGCATTATCCCCTTAGACAGTAGGGTCCATTTTTTGTTTCTGATCACAATCTTTGTGAATTTTGTTTTGTTTCTGATCACAATCTTTGTGAATTTTGTTTTGTTTCTGATCACAATCTTTGTGAATATTGATTAATGGTATTGAATAAGTAAATGTCAAAAGGCATATAAAGATTTTTTTAACAAGACAGCGTGTCTAACCCAAGAGTGTAGAGACAGCTGTAATTTCACAGATTGTTTCAGAAAATTCAGACTCCACATAAAGGAGTATAACGAGCCATAAAAAAACCCAAACCAAACCAAACCATAAAAAAATAGTCTAGAACCATAAAATACAAGTTGAAACACCACCAGAGGGATAGTTAAATGCAGAATTATTTTTATGCAGAAATGCAGAAAAGGCAGTGAACCTAATGGCGAGATATGAAATGCATTAAAGAGAGGCAAAACAGAGCTCTATGGAAATTTAAAACTGATCTGAAGATGGAAATGGCAATGAGGATTAAAACTGCAGGCAGGAAAAAGAGCTAGCCTTTTTATGGGTTCACAATGTTCTCTGCACTCGTGCTTGCAATTATACTCTAGGGTGGCAATCAGTCATCAGGAACATCAAAAAAGAGTAATATCCACTGTAATGGAAGTTATTCCATTCATACTTGTGTGATGAGCCTTTTCCATGATCCAGAATTAATTTCTTCTACATCAAAAGTACTCAAAGCATACCACACTAGTGTTTAAGCACAGTGAGAGTCATAAACCTTAAGAATGACATTTCAATAACAGTTAAATAAAAAATCAGAGGGAGCTTAAGCTCATTTTTAATATGAGACATATTAACATTTATTTCAAACACTGGCCTCAATATATTGAAAAGTAATGTTCAGCAAAGGGAAGTCTATGGAGAAGCCATGTATTCTGTCTTGCTTTATAAGGAGAGGCATATCTGACTTATCAGACTGCTTATTCAAAAAAACCCACCACTTATTTATTCCTTTTTCTGCATCGCCTTAGCTCTTACCTTCCAGACTCAAATGTAAACCACGTTGAATCACGTCCATATCTCCTCAAAGAGCTCAGAGGCCACATGACCAGCTTGACCTTGGCATTGTGGATGTCCCAGAGATAGATGTTTTCGTGTGTGATCTGCATTGTACATTCCCCATAGATATCTAAATTTGGTGTAGGCATAAGGTATACATTGAATCGTTCTGGAAAAAAACACAAAGAAAGACATCACAGCTTAAAGCAAGATTTTATACTGGGAAAAAAAGAAATTGAAATAAAGCCTTTAGTTCTGATGATCCAGAAATCAAAGCCAAATTTCTGGCTTTAAATGGTAAGGATCCACGTATGCTGAAGCAGTCCTGCTAATGCATAAGAGAGGAGGAAGGGGAGAATCATCTTCATTTCATTTTCCTTATAAATGATGCAGCAGTCTGCAACATCTTTCACAGATGATCTGCATGGTTCTCCTGGGACATATGCATGGGACATATGTATGGTCTACATGGGACATATGTTCCCAGCACCTTTACTGAAGTCCTTTTTTACCCTCACATTAAGGTCCATGAGTCTTTACAAAACAAAATTCACAATGACAAGAACTCTGACAGAGACTCCTCTCTCAAAGAACAGAACTAAAGGTATCCTGGCAAAATATATATGTGCATTGCCTCTTAGAAAAGATGTCCTTGAAATTGCAAATCCAAGTTTACTTATTGAAGCTTGTAAATAATTACATTCCTTGCATTCAATTTCTGTTTATTTGCCAAAGTAATTCTTATTTGCAAAATTAATAACAATTTTAATCATCTGTTGCTTTCTTGAAACATCTGATTCAACATGATGTATTATTATGGCCATGACATCAATCACTATCAACTGCACTTTGCTTGCAAAGTGCACTTATTGAAGTAGGAGGTCAAGGGCATTAATAATTTTCTGAACTGCCTGAATTGCATGGGATTTAATAAGCAACACAAAAAAAAAATCATTAAAAAAAGGAAAAAAAAGGAAATAAAATGAAAAAACAAAGATTATGTAAACTACCATTAACTCATATGGAAGGAAGTAAACATTATTAGGAAGACAAATTTAAATAGAAATGTGATTTTCTTTGAAGAGTAACTAATGTTTATATGAGTTGCTCCTACAAAGAATAAAAAACTCAGTTACATTTCTAGTTGTACAGTTGGAAGTGTCAGCCTATATTTTAATGCTACATGCATTGCAGTATTAGGGCTTAATAGCATTGTTTGGAAGAGTGCAGTACATTCACAGGTTTTTTTCATCTTCGAAATGGGTAGAAATTCAAAATGTCAATTCTACTGTCTGAAGGATGTTGACAAAAAAAGGTAAGAACAATTCAAAGTATGAGTATGAGTAATGCTTATTCAATAACGATATTAGCAAAATGTTATTTAGAGAGACAACTGATAGGAAAATTGCCTCCAATTACTGGATAGAGTAAAAGGGGTTTGGTGCAGAATATTTTTAATCCACCATTGGAATGGAATTTTCTCACAGTCTCATAAAAATTAGGAAGGAATTTAAATTTAAGTGAGAGAAATTTAATTTAAGAGAAATTTATTGCAAAATTAGCTTCCCATTCTGTTTGAAATTCAGTATCACAGACATCATGTCTCTAATTTTTAAACATTTGATATATATTTGTTTTTTACAAAACAATTAAAATATTGCAAGTGAGTTAATATAAAATACGTTATAAGTATGCATGAGTTTGTCTGTGTGTGAATAAAGTCGCAAAAGTTTGAGGAATTAGAGAAAGCAAGGAACTGCTAGCTGAGCAATAAAAATTGCTGCATAGCTATAAGCAAACTTGTCATCCCCAATGTTGTTCTGTTTCAGTCAATTTAATTTTTTCCTATTAATGGCTCCCCAACTGATTCATTTAGTCACAACCTCTTCTCCCCAGCCCAAGTTCTCATTAGTCACACTAATGGGTTTTAGCCCTAAAAGTTTAATTTTATGACTAGGATCCTATGTGTGAAACTCCAGCCATTTTGTGAAAGTCTGGTGACACACAGCACAAATAGATTAGCAGAGGCTGCTGAGATCACTGAGGAGAGTTTTCCCTAATGCTCAGAGGAGCGCATGGGGCAGGGGTCTTAATGTAATGCCTACTAAACTAAATGGAAGGACTCACACTTGGGAGCAATGGGTCCAAGACCACACCGGGAAGGGAATGGTGGCGAACAAGATAACTTTCACTTTGCACTGGAATTACATACATATTTATATCTCTCTCTATATGTATACAGCCTTTCAGTATCCATATGTCATTGGGATTGTCACGCAGAAATTCCTCACAGCTGTGCAGGTGTGCTTTTATCATATATTAGACTCCAGCTCTGCCTTGCCATGCTGTCAGTTATTGGTACTTCCCTCCTCTGCTTGAAAGAAAGATGCAGTAACTGGCCTGTCAGCTCTTTCTCTCTTGCATGACACGAAATAACACAGTATCTATCCATGGGGGGATGGGGTTACTGTATGAGAATGAAAATCTTTCATTTTCCCCATCTTCACCGACAGAATGCCTCAGACAGCAGAGAAAATGAAAAGGTACAATTATTTTTTGAAGTTAACATTAAACTGCTGTGTGGAAGGCACAAAATACTTCACCTTCCTTTAGATGTTACCAGGATAGGCATGAAATGCTCAATTTCTCTGATGTGTTTGAGGATATTATTGCATGAAGGGCATTCAGGACATATGGTATCCTCAAACTGTCAGGAGACATTTGCTGGCTTTGCATGGGAGGTCAGTGTCTAAGGTGAGATGTCAGGGATTAAAGGAAGTATGTCTGATTAAAGTGAACATCAGCTGCAGGGCAAAACGTAGCACCCTTGGAACTGAATCAAATTGGCAAGAAAACAAGTGTACAAACATATGTGCTGGAGAAGATTGAGGGTGGATAGATTTGCTTTTGGAACAAAAACTATACTTTTGAATAGTGGGCAGCTGAGGACATGGAAAGGTGTAGATACCATTAAATGGTTTTATTAATTAACATGCAGGGTCCAATTTTTCCATTTCAGAAAATATTTGAGCAGGTATCTAGCTAATGGTAATACAGTCATTCCATCTTTTGTGGCATGTTTTGTCCTTAGACTTATCCAGGTAAAAACAAACATTCGTCATAGGCCAGATTTGGGAATCCCAGCTGAATTCTGACACCAAATCTTCTGAATGATATTGGATAGGTTATTTTGCTTCTCTTTGGTTCAGGTACCACCTGCATATGAGTAGGATGAGATAACAACAGTTCACTGGCTAGTAAAACTAAGCAAATAGAAGTTAATAAGGGACCCAGAAAGTAGGGAGATGGAAGAAACCAAACAAATAGATGTGATGTTGGGCAAGATAAGGCTGGGACTGAACAGACACAGTTCCTCAGCATTCAGCATTCCTATCCTCCTCCCCTCTCTAAACCAGTGAGAGCAAAGTTCAGGGAGTAGGGGAGCCAGGATGAGAAAAAAATGCTGATATATTGCTACACTTATTATTCCACTCAATGTGACTGCTCTTTGCCATCTCCTTGAATAAGCAGAGCAATGCTTCATCCTACACTTAGTGCATGCAAAGGTGTTTAGCATTTGGGCTTTGGCACGAGTACGACATTTAATAACGCTTTCCAGGGCATAGGAGCCTAAGAGTCTTTATGAAAATGAGCATATTGACTGAGATGGAGACTTGGCAGCAAATCCAAAATGCTCTCAGCCTTCCAGCTGTACTGGGGGAGCAAAATGAATGGAGCCCAGTGATCCTGATTCTGCCATTTTATCTCTGGATTCCTTTGGTTAAATCATCCCAGCTGGAAAACCGACCAGATGCAATCTTGCAATCCAGATGCTTGGTTTCATTTCAGATTTAATGATGGGTAAAAAATTACTTATAGAAGGAGACAGGTTGCTGGCAACCATATAAATAAGTAGAGGCTTTGAAAGCAAATATTCGGTTTATATGTGAAAGAAACTCCTCCACCTATGAAACTTCTGCTGCTGACCAACTGTGGCTAATTTTCAGGTGGAAAGAGAGCTTAAAGTCTTGAAGGTGCAGCATTTTGTGTTTATTCATATCTCAGGGCTATTAGAATGTTTCCCTTCTGCTGTATGCAGTGAGGAACCAAGATTTCAGAATTTTTTTTCCCCGTTTGCTTATAAATATTCTGCATTGCTTTCATTAAAAATGCAAGCATCTCAATAAAAATATAAAGGTAGATAAATACTTCAAATTATTTCAGGGGTAAGTAGTAAGGTAGGGAAGAATCTGAAGTCTCACTGGATTAACATTAAAACTGTAAACACCATACTTTTATGAATAAAGCTGTGTTTCATTTATTTAAAAAAAAACCCAACAAACAAACCTATTGTATAAAAATTGATTAAGGATAACAGAAGATGAATAAAAAGCCATGCAAAGTGCTTTATGTATTGAATTACAGAGATTCTACAGACCCTAGAAAATGCCCTAAAACAAGTCAGCTCTGTGGATATAATTACAAAGTCTCCATGCTTTGGCTCTAGTTTGTAATCTCAATATGTAGCACAAAGAAATGCCTCATAATCCTCTTCTGAGGATTCAAGGACGTTGTTCACTATGAAATGCTACATTTTTACTAACAAGAATTAATGAGTTTCTTGCAATTAAAATCCAGGAAGCAAGACTGCTGCTTCCATGGAAGTTTTTTAAATAAAAAAAGGAAGGCAAAACCAATGTTATGAAAAAACAAAATCCTTACAAAGGAAGTAATTTTATGAAATACTAATTTAAATATTAGGCAGGGAGGAAAAGCAAAAATTCAATTATTAACCTTTCCAGACTTTGAAAATAAAAATTACGTTTATCATGGAGTAAAATTTTAAAAAAAATAAAGCCTCAAAACACATAATTAAAAGACCTCATATTGATATCACAGGACTGAATTAGGAGTAAATAAGATACAGCAACAAAGGATGGATCTGGCCTTTCCTTCAGTTTAAAAATTTGCATTTGCAAAAGTTTTGCAATAGAAAATGGTTTAGTACAAGTAAAGTTTAACAGAAAATTATTTATTATGAGTATTTAGCTATTTTAGTGTGATTATTTAGTATTCAAAACTGATAAGAATAGAATCTTCACCAAACAGATGCACCTGCTCCTAAAAAGTGAATTTATTAGTAGTCTACACATAATGCTTTTTTAATCAATACTATCTTGAATATTCTGAGTTCTTTTTCACAGTAAATATAGTCTGTCATTGTATATTGTCCATTTGGATGATGTCTTTCAAATTGCTTCCTTTTATAAAGAATGAAAATAGTGACAGGGCTGGATGC
Organism: Dicaeum eximium; assembly: GCA_013396995.1. Classification (NCBI taxonomy): domain Eukaryota; kingdom Metazoa; phylum Chordata; class Aves; order Passeriformes; family Dicaeidae; genus Dicaeum; species Dicaeum eximium. The sequence continues at coordinate 626,568 of VWZP01001589.1, read as the reverse complement.
CCTGTCCATTGTGAGAATGGAGAAATTCTAGATATAACATCACCTGGGAAGATAAAAAATAAAAAAGAAACCCAAAACCTCAAAATTTGTTTTTGTCATTATGTTTTGGGGTGTATTGCAAATGCTTCCAAATGCATTGAGAGCTGGAAAGGAAGCTTCCAGTTCTTCCAAATGAAGTCAACACTCTACATTCACAGCTTCCTCATCTAGCAGCAGCTTGAGAAACCTAAGGATTATGAAATGTGCATGTAAGAATCACAGCATATTGCTTAGAAGACTTGTCAACAGTGTAATCAGATCCAACTTAATCCAGATTTTCTTTCATGGAGTTTTAACTGTGTAATATTATTATTTGTCTTATCATTGCATATAAAGCTTCACTGCCATTATGCTAAATAAATTACCTAAATAGGATTCTAAAGTGAGGGCTCTACTGCTCTTGCTTTCATACTGTATTTTAATTCTTTAGCACCTAATCTAAAAGGAAATTCATAAACACTAGAGACCATGTTCAGTGTGAAAAGAAATTTAAACAGAAAAAAGGTTGCTGCTATAGGGCTGAGGTACACCAACAAATCACTTAGATTTGCAGGAGAGAGAAGGGAAAATGGTTGGAGAGCAACAGAAGCTTCATTTCACATCTCAATTTAATTGGAATTTGTGCATCATTCCAAGCTAAGCAGCCATTAGTTGTGAGCCTTAAATTTAAAAAGAAAACCACCTAATAGCCATTTTCTGCAGCTGAGTTTACACAGCAAGACTTGTGGCAATACTTCTGGAAAGCAATAATGGAGCTGAAATCCAGCGAGAAGCTTCCTGTTACTGATGTGCTTTGCACAAGAGCTGCTTAGATGTCTTCCCCATCCTTCCTACAAGACACAGCAGCAGAGCTCCCTGCTACAAGCAGAGCAGCTCTACAGTTTGCCTCATTTTGCTGTCACTACTGCAGAATTGCTTGGTGCTGGAGGCTCAAACAACAGCACAACCACGCTGAAACCGATCTCACTGGCACTTGCTGACCAACCCAGAGCTAGACAAGAATTCCTCTTTCAGGTACCTTAAATTTCTATTGTCACATGACAGAACTGCCTTGTGATTGTGTGGTCTTTGCAGACCAAACAGCAGTTTTGCCAGCCTTGGAGCAATTTTTTTTTTTTGCAAACCATGTTGTTACATTCCTGCCACAGAGAATCAGGTGTCTTCCCTTCTAAAATCTAAAGCTCGTCTCAGAAGAACCACAAGAGTGAGACTGGGTGGATAAACAGGCTCAGAAATAATAAAAAGAGGTATTAAACAAATGAGAGAAACCATGCATATTTTCTTTACCAAGTATTTTCTGAAATATAATTTTTTGTGTATAAAAATCCACGTAGCACGAAGCAGTTATAGTGGCCTCAGGGCATATACAATAACAATTATGAAAATTATTTCAAATGTTGCAAACTGAGGGTGGTGGCTTTGGCGGTCACATACAGGGAAAAAAACTACAAATCTACACATCAGAAAGTTGGGGTTTTTTTCAAGAGAGAGCCAATTTATTTACCTGATGCATTTGGTGAATACCCTTACATCATTAAAATGTCCTTTAAGGACAAGAATGGGCAAGTAGTTGAACACATGAACACTGCATATTACAAATATTACCTCTTGGAAAAGGTAAAGCAGCTCATTTAAAAAACCCACCTTGTTAGGTTAGTTTTCCTATTCCAAAGAGTTAGCTTTACCAAATTTTACACATTTCAGAAAATCTTTCATGAAAAGTAACTATTTGAAAAAAACTCAGTGGAATTGGATGCAATTAATGCTTAATACACCTGTTCTTTTGGGATTAATGTATTAACACCTGTTATATCATAGAGATCTGAACAGTACGACACCATTATTCAATGTCTTTTAGCCTTTAAAAGTGCAAAAAAATATCCAAAACTGAAAACCCATTAACACTATAATATTTATTACAATCTGTGGTCTTGCTCAAACAGTAAGAGATATCTTTTGTTCAGTGACCTGAAAGAAAGCCTTTGTATGGGTCAGGCAACAGAACTTGCATAAAACTAGGTGCTGAGGCTGTGAGACCCTGTTACATGTTTTACAAACCATTTTCTCACATCTCTGTTTCAAGTAAGCATTAATAAATTGACTGACTCAAGAGGAATTCTATGAAGTTGACACACTTGCAATACATTTTGAAGAAATGACATTCAAAGGTACTACACTAGTATTCAGTTTTTATTTAACACAAAAAAGAAAAATTATCCAGAGAGTGACACAGCTGGCATTTTAACAAAGAGCAAGATTTCAGGTGCTTCATACACATAGCCACTGTTCATGAATTTTCAGCTGTAAAATTAACTTTGACCTTTCAGTTTCAGGTCAACAAAAGCTCAACAAGAATATTTATAAGCAAAAACTCAGTAGACTTTTAAAAGTTTTTGAGGTATCTTTTGAACTACTGTTTTTGATAGCATATGGGTAAAAGCTACATATAGGGAAAATGTGCAAGAAAATAAACTAAAAATCTGAAATGATTCCACCCAAATCCCCAAATGACTCCATCCTTGACCTAGTCACCTTCTCAATAACACTGACATATGGGGAATGACACTGCCAGGTTTGCAGAATATAAGAACCAGTGTAAACTGAAGGCATGGTTCCACTCAACTGAAGAACTCTGCTACAGGAATTTGAGTGCAATTGAAGGTTCTTACAGCACAGATAAATGAACTAAATGTCAGATTTCATACCTATAGTAAGAATCTTTGCACTTTTTCCTCCTTCCAAGTTGATTAAAAGACATCCACAACAGAATTTGCTTTGCCTCTGAACAAGACAACTTTGAATTTCAAACATGCTTATTAAAATGCAAAGTTGTGCATCAAGGGGATGAGGGAAGGATGAGGATAGGTATCAGAATTACTTGTTTGAGATATTGTAACTAATGATTTAGCAGAGCATGCTCATCAAATATTGGATTATATGTATTCAGTCACTTGTTTTAAAAGAATACAGCTAATGATACCCTCCATGCATTATTATTCATGTGATTTGTACAACAAATACATGCTCTGCCTCCTTGTTTCCTTTCATTTATTTACTTAGAGCAATAAAGATGCTAATTATTTTCATATATGCTGGTTGGTAACACTGCAATTAATTTCTAGACTAAGGCAATTGAATCAAGACTAGTTCATACAACACAACTAATATATGCCTCCTGAAGGTCATGTGTGTCTAACTGGATCTCTTTCAGGAACATGACAAAATGTAATATTTGCCATCTATGTCCAAAAGCTGCTGGAGAATACATGAATTCACTGCAGAAAGAGCTTGACAAATTTCAAACTGCTTTTCTGTTCACATCCCAGGCTTTTTGACGAGGTTTATTTCCTTTCACATTTGTGAAAGACCTCCACCTGTTCACACAGTTCTCTCTTCAGTAGCATGCAGATGAGTTTTATACCTATAGCCTATGAACATATAGCAGATGGGGTGCTTTGAGTGCTGTCTGATCATTATCACTTTCCTAAAACATTAGTAGCTCTCCCTTTGTTAAGTAGTTTGAGACTACAAATTGAATTCTGTGTCTCATAGCAGGCAAACAACTTTATGAACATTTGAACTTCTTTTAATTCCCATTTCAACACGTCTGCTTTTTGAACAAAATTCCTTAAAGATTTCTGTATATTTTATCCTTTGTGCTATTAGGTTCAGAGAAAAAATACAATAAATACAGTGCTATACATTCTATAATTTAATTACGTAATTTTGTTTATAATGAGAGTTGGCTTGATATTTTATGACCATTGAGGCAGTGCCTGTTATTGCTTTGTTGAAAGCTATTGGATCTTATAAAAGCATCAAGACAGTAATAATCATTGAGAGCTGTAATTTAGGGAGGACTAAATGAGCACATTTTGTGTTGCCCTCGTGTTCATTAATAGGAATTAAATGACAGGGTAATCACAGATTTTCTTTTGTTATTGCCTATTCCATCCACTAGCATTCTTCCTGTGCATGTGTCTAATCCAAATGGCCTTTAGATGAAGACTTACAACTCAGGCTTAGTGCTGACTAACATCTGTCACTGCCCTTTTCACCCGTATTTGACAGCATTTAGATGATCCTGACTTCAACATTCAGGACAGGTAGGAGTTTAAAGCAAATATGTGTTTTGTAGTCCAGATTGCTGTTGGTATGTTCATCGCTGTCCTTAAAAGGCTGCAAAACAACAGCTGCTGCCTTATTCCTCTGCACAGAAGCCATCATTTCCAGAAACAGAAGGGTCATGGCCATCATTTCCCATGACAGGGACATCTGAACACAATGAAGACACAAAGTCACTCTGTATGTATTATTTGGCATGGAGTTCAATCATCTTTATTTATTTGTAAAAGAAAATAGGCATGAGGTTCAAAAGCATATCCAAATGTTTAGTTACTGCTGATGTGCTTCCAGCTATTAGCAAAAGTCCTCACAACAACAGGCACAAGCAAAGATGACATGGGCTATCACCTAAAAACTGATCTAGGAGCAAATAAAAAGTTACTTACCATTTTGTTCTCTCTGGACTCCAGCAGCAAGCAAATCTGGCTCTCCAAGACTTATATCATTAAGCCTGGCCCCTAGACATTCCATGCAAAGATGCTTGCACCACTCCTCTGCCTCTAGTTCTGAGGAAACAGAAAGAAATCCATTCATGTTGATTTTAAAAAAAAAAAAAAGGCGTGAAGTTAAATCAATACCTTCTTACTGACAAGGTTTATCACAATATGCTTGTGTTGAAACATGAGTTATTAGCATAAAGTCTCACAATTTCTTTGCCTCAATTTATGAACTTTTGAATAGGGTTACACTATTAGGACTGCATCTTCCATCCTCAAATTCGAGGATAGGAGGTGGAGTTGAGAGAGAAGAGGAATAGTGAATTTTCAAGGCAGTATATTTCTAGTGGGCCTTCTTGAAAGAAAAAATGCAATTTAGAAAAACTTCATATGTAATAGCTGAAATATTCTTTACTGCTTTTTAGGCAAGTCTGAACTCTCAAGGTAATTTCTTTTTCTAAAGGTGCTAGAGCATTCTTCTAAGAGCAAAGGAAAAACAGTTATAAAACGCTCTTCAAATGCCAAACTTCCCTCTCTGCTGTAGTGAAAGACTATGCCTGTCCAAGTACTCTGAATAATTAATTTCTTCAGTTCTGTTCACCTTCTTTTGGTCTCAGGGCAATTTGGGCAGTAGTTGAAACATTTATAAGAAGATTCAAAACCTTCCAGTCCTTTCTGAGTCCTCCATTGCATCCCATTGACTCAATGTGAGAGCTCTGTATCTGCCAGTCCACCAAAATGTGGATTCCACAAAGCATAATTCCCCCACACACCACAACATCCTCCCATTAAATGTCAGCTTCATCCTATCCACTTCCCAAACTTAACACCATGAAATCCCTGGCATTGCTCAAACATGCATCGTCTCAACTTGGAGCTAACACACAGTGAAACTACAGCTAAGAAAAATAATGAAACTACCCTGACTGTCTTTTATTTGCAGGAAAGACTTCACCTAAGGAAAGTTCCTGGGGAGCAGACTCAGCACCACGCACTCACTGAGCATCCTTGGTCACAGTCAGTCTCTCTCTGATCATCTTTAACAGTGAGGGGTTCCAGTAATCTAGAAATGTTTGCATTAAACTGCCAATTTTTTCAGTCTTTCTTTCTTGGGGACATTGGGGAAATAATTTTGTGACAATCTCTCCAATGTACTGCTGAAACTTGGAGAGAGAAAAATACTGCATGCAAGCCCCAAAACATTTAGTGATGATGAATCATTTGAATTAGTGAAATTTTTTATCTGAGAAAAACTCCTCCAAGCCTAATTGGTACAGTCTCAAATTCTTGTCTGATTAGGTGTAGATCTCATAGAAACATTTGCTGGACAAGAAAGGGAGACAGGCATGCAGTTCCAGGTCTACAAGAACCTTTGGATACCTTCTTTTGTGCAGTGTCTTGAGTAAACCAGGAACAGATCCATATAATTCCTGAGTTATTCTGGCTATCAGCTGACTAAGTTCCCAGCCAAACAGCTGAAATAACAGAGCCTATTTTGGGATTTTTGAGAGCCAAATATGGTTGTTGTCACAAGAATTTGGGAGTTGAAACTTCAGAGTGTTGTGAGGAAGGTGGTGTCTCTTAACCCTTCCTGCTTTTTTGCAGTCTTTGTCTCAGGACAAAGGTACCTGAAGTTGGTTTTCTCATAACATCCTCACCTTCTAGTGGTAAGAGACAGAATATTATGTCAGTAAAATACAGATGACATTTAGCTTTGTAGATGAAAAGAAAATACTGAGGTAACAGCACACTGTATTTTCAACACTGCTACGGATGCACCCTCCCTGGTGGAAGTAAGGAGAGAATAGGTTTATCTCTGGAGAGCAGGAAATTTTTATAGCTTTTAAAAGAAGCAAGATGATTTTGTTCAAACACCTACTTCCAAAATTATTCTACTATACCTGAAGAAATTTCCCATATATTTTTTCTTCCTCTCTTTCAGCATTTGCCATTTCCTTGGATACTTGTGAGGTCTTTTGAACCAAAGCCATACCTTAAAAATCCCATTTTCCCATGGAAGGGGTTTTATGCCAGGGAGATGGATGACAGAAGTGGACCCCAAGACACACTGCCTTATTCTGGCAGCATGTGGATGAGGGGAGGGAGCAGGGCACCAGCACACAGGCAAGAGAGTTGGGGTGCCATTGAGTTACCCAACATCTGCTTCCAATTATAGATAAAGACAGGGCAATCAATGGGAAAAGCTGGTAGTACAGAGGCGACAGTGCAAATCTAGGCAAGTGCTCCCATGGGTTTTTTTGCTTCTTGTCTGCCTAAACTGTGTCACAGAACAATATATATGATGACAGAATGCATAGCTCTATATAAAGCCTGCAATTTTTCCTGGAGTGTGGCCAGGATATAAAATTTTATGTATTTTACAATATCTGCATTTTATTACTTTTCTTCATTGTGCTTGCACCAAGACTGAAAGGCTTGAAAGGGTACTGAAAATGTAGAATTTGATGATGGTAAACAAACACTAACCTAATCTTTCTAATATTACAAATATCTGAGAAGAAAGTGTAACAGTGGTAATTCCATAAATCCAGCTTAACATCAATATATATTCAAAAGAGGACTCATGTAAAAGCAAGAAATTCAACTTATATGTATTCTCACACCAAATTTCCAGTAGATATTTTTGGAAACAAACAAAAAAATGAAGTGTTCTAGGAAGCTGTTTCTTCTATGTCTCTTTGTTTTGCCTCCACAATCTACTTGGTTCTCTCTTTTACAGGAACATCTAGGTCTTGAAAGTTTGGATCCAGGAACCCCCTTTCAGACTGTTCAACTGGCAGTTTATTTTAAGCTGCTGCCTTAGTGCTGCCAGACACTGATGATTAGGCCCAGATTAAAGCATTCTCCAACTGCCATACAGAAGAAACTTATCTTAGTATGAGCATTATAAGATCACGGCTGTATTTTGCAAAGTGTAGGCTACAGCATGCATTGTACTGCTGTATAACTCAAAATTTCTATCTTACAAAATGACTGACTTAATGCTATGGGAAATATAGTTTCAATGCAGAACTGAAATATCTTCCCACGGAGCTGTGAGGATTTGTGTCTGCTGTCAGAAGAATCAACGTTATCTACAAATGTGTCTGGAAGGTCAAGGGTATGAAGGCACTGTACGAGTTAGTCCTGCTAATGCATTCTGATAGTTATTGCTTACTTGCAGGGAATTGCCTTCAACCTTTTCCTTGATGGACATGAGAAACCTTTTGTTTTTAGAAGCAAGTGAGTTACTTTTCGAAACCAAACCCTTGATTCTCTTTTCACCATGGCATCAGTAAAGCAATTCACCATTCTTTTGTAAAATATCAACAGAATGTTTTGTGTTTCTGGGTAACAAATTAAATATTATTTATGATACAAAAAATTATTTATTACGATTTACAGTTCATAAATGAGTCATGGCAGCAATCTTTAAGAATGCCAGGTAGCACACCAGAAAACAGAGATATCTCAGTTACTTCTTTATTTTGATTACATGCATATACTGAAAGAGATTAAATATTACAGTGGAACCAAGTCATAAAAACATGTCAGCAAAATTGTCCTCTTTAATGCATGAGGATTAGATTTATTGGTGGTAAATGCAGAGGTTTTAGTCTTAACTGGTAGTTGTCATCGAAAAATTTATTTTCCTTTTAAGATAACTGAATTCCTGGACTGAATGATAAATTGTAAAGCATGCTTTCACAGCTATAAATAAAATAAAAATACCTGCATTTTTATCTTAACTGTTATTTAATTATAAAATGCTATAATACAAATCTCATGAGGTAAGATAAAATGCAAAGAGATGGGAGACCTTAAATATGTACTGTTTACTGCATAAAACACATTACTGGGAACAGATTTGTAAGCTTGTTCCTCAACTTGCTATTGGCAATGTTTTCCTGGAGCTGATCTGAGTTTTAGGTCATGCCTGAGGTTATATGTCATTTCTGCTTCAGTTCTCAGGTGATTACAGTGATGCTGTACCTAGTCTGACCACTGTCTTGGACACAGGTAATACCAGGATGATGTTGGTTTGTTGATATAATACCAGTGATGAAATAATATCGGCAAATTGTGTTAGAGATAGGAATTTGTCATAGTAAAAGTGTTCATCTGCTACTTACACTTTAAAAGAAATCATTATACACAACATTCTCTACTGAGAAGGGCTGAGGGGCAATGAAACATATAAGGACACATTTGAAATTCACTGTCCATAGAAATCCTCTAGATCTCTTTCTGTCTGGCCTCTAGATCCTCTCAATCTCTAAGACTAGAGGAGGCATTGTTTTCAGACTCCTGCCTTAGGAAGCATTAAGCAAACACCTTCTGAATCCTGATAACTTCATGTTCTTTCACATTTTCCTTCTGTGTTCACAAGGCACAATCCTACAGTAGCATTCCATCTCCCACCACCACAAGCTGCCAGCACAGCTGGATGCCTCTAGGCTGAGATAAAGCCCCAAAGTGCTGACCCCTCCTGCTCAGTGCAGTGCCCTCCCTTTCAGGACATCCATTCCATCACTATAAGCAGCAGTTTATTGAGCTTGTAAATAAAAAGGCTCAATTTATATGCACCTCCTAAACCAGGCCTCCTCCCCTTCTCATGCAGCCCACATGAAGTGATGTGGTTAAGAATTTAGGTTGGAAATAGCATGTGTACAGTATTAGAGGGGGATAAGAAACATTTTCCTTGTGCAAGTCAAAAACCTCACTTATGTCTTTGTGTTTTACCTGATGTCAAACTGTATAAATCTGAAATGTTAATTTCTTCATTTCTGAAACATTTCATATATTTGCTGTACAAATTGTTTAGCTCTTCTTCCTTCTAAATGATATCTATAGGAGGCACAAATCCAGCTAAATATTGTTACCCTGAATGAAACTGGAGGCTCCTTCCTGTTTAGATTAGTAGGATTTAGACCTGACATTCTCTACCAAGAAAGAAAGACGATACTGAAAAATGTGCCAGTTTATCTCTTCTAAAAATCGCTCAGGCTTAATTAGAAGTTAATAAGAAAAAATATTATAGAATTCCCACAGGATTGATGAGCTATTATACTGCACCACATAAAATATATGAAGCAACTAAATCCTTTTTTTTTTTTTCACTAGCAAATAATACTACTGCCTGCAGGCATGTAATTTCTTATCAAAATCAATAACACCTTAAAAACATCTATCCTTTATCAGGATATATATCACCCTTTGATGATTTGAAAATAATTTGATTTTATAAATATTTAAAATATGTTCTCTAACCACGTCTCTGTTACTTTGGGTACTTTTGCTAAAGCACATCAAACACACTCAAACACAGATAAAAATCTAAAGCAATGTGGCTATCTCATATCTTTGCTCGGAGGAACAAAGGGATAGAGCTTATTTTGTGTAATAACTTATTACTGATTAACACTGCCTATGCATGAATTTGGCAAATTTTCATTAAGTGATAGCTGGGAAGCAATGAAGGGGACATACAGTCTATTTATTGAAAAAGAACAGAAAAACAGTCTTGTATGTAGACTGAAACTTGCTTTCAAGTAGAAAAGAACAGAGATAATGGGCTGGAACTCTGACAACAACCGGTTTATTAAAATTATTTTTTTATTTACCAACTATATTTGAAGGTATTTTATGACATGTGGGGCTAATATATAGGATTTTTCCTTGTGTTTCAAATAATACTACTTCTAACGAAGCTTTCTAGTATTTTTCTTGGATGGTGACTTTTGAATATTTCACCTGGAGTAAAGTGTTCTGCAATTACTTAAGTGTAAATCATTGAACCAAAAGACAAAGGTAAGTCAGGACGGAAAACCACATATACTGTTAAATCATATTAACTTACTGAAAATGCTACATATTCTAGCAGTGGCAAAATGTGTTAAGGGAAACTTGAAAATATTCTTTGAAAATACTGTTGGTGAGTCAAGTTCCTCAAAAATTTGTCATTTCCACATTTTAATACGATAACACCCTTACTGTTGAGTGAATAACAGCTATTAAAAATCACGCATATTTCTGACTATACCATCAGTTTAAAGATAAACACACCTTTCATTTTTTTTTCCTTAAACAGATACTGAATAATGCAGCAATCAAGATAAATGAAAATTACAGAATATGAACACATATGCTGTAACTCTATACTTTATCCATTGGTATATTTTGCTAATGCATTTTTTTAAGTGAGGGAAGACACGGTCTAAGTATTATACAAAAAAAATATATATACAAAAAGAAACTTTCATTTCCCAATTATTTGTTATTTTAAACTTGAGCTGGCATAAGGGCAGTACAGTTAATTGCAGTAATTACCAAAGGATATTTATTAGCTTTTAAAATTGTTATTTCTGCCACAATTATCGGGAGATGCAAGATTTATCAAGAACAGGGTTCTGATAATTAATCTAATTATGTACCTGTGTTTGCATATAGCCAGCTGTATATGTCTGTATTTATTGAGATATATCAAAGCTGACATTTTAATGAAAATACTCCATTTGTTTCTGCAGGTCTGATAAGAAGTTTCATACAACCAGCTCAGCTGCTAGTCTGTCTATTGTCCTGTCTATAATATAAACATGTACAGTGTTAAGTCAATCATTTTGATGGCAAGAAAAGTATTTTAAAAGATTTATCATTGTCCTACTCTTGTCCATTAAAGCAGCAAGAAGCAAAGTTCCCCATATGCAATGCTGCTTGAGAATGCAGTTTTCATACAGAAACAGAACTCAGACGGCTTGTTTGAAAAACAGAGAGAGTATGGGAAAATGAATAGCCTACAAGAAGGGATTTCCTTTGCTCCATACTACTGCTAATGTAACTATAGGACATTGGTCTTCCTTTTTTGTCTTTATGAAAATGGCAATTTCTGCTATTAAAAAGAAGTATATATCACCTTGGTCTGTGATTAGTCCTACAGAAATGAACAATGCCATTCCAGGAAGATAATGCAATTAAATAGATAAATTAGTCCTTGAAGGTAGATTTATAAGTATTCTTAAAAATCATGTATCCTACTTCATGCTGGGGACTAGCTGCTCTCATTATACAAATGTTTATCGAGCCTTAGGATGTCCAACAGACCAACAGTGAGCTGACATCATTACCCAAAAATATGCCCGGCAAAATTTCACTCTCAATTCAAACTTTCTTTAAAATGCAAAGAAAGAATTATGGAAACCTGACTAAACATGGAAGAAACATTTACATTTTGTCTGAAACTAATGGGCCAGTAACAAGAATCTGACGTGGGAATTATACAGTTCTCCAGGACTGTCAATTCATACCTGTTTCAACTGTTATTAATGTTAAATTGCAATGGCATGAAAGTAAAATAACCTCAGGCAGCGTGTCTGTAGTGGGAATGGCATAAACACCATCAGTCAAGTGTCCAAAAAAGGTCTGTCACCAGGAATATAACACAAAGAAGATGCTATCACATCAACTTTTGCTGCTATCCCATGACTGGCAGTCAGCAATAGCATTTTTCTATCTCAAAAATTTGTAGCATTTCAGATTTAGTCTACTCCCACAACATTTTTATTCCTCTTGGGAAAGTTATAGTGCTGTTTTTTAAATGCATGGGAAATTTAATACCACCTGTGCAAATGTAAAGTATGCCTCCTTTCCTTTTTCAAGTGTTTAAGTTATGGTCTAGTAAGAGAATCCAGTACCCGAATAAACTGGTAGAAATCCTAGGGTTCATTTCACTTTTATTTTTCACTTTTCTTTTTCAATATGTTAAATATTCAGTTTTATCTTTGAAGTATTGACAAACCTTGCCATTTGAAGATCAGAAATATTGTTAGATAAGATAAATAATTTTAAAAGTATTAGTTTCCTTTACAAAATCAAGGTGAAAAGGACTAGTTTCAATACATGGAAGAAAAACTGCATACTATTTCCACTATATGCTTCATTGCCGTTATGCCTTTGAACATGTGACTTTCACTCCACCCATCAGAATATCTTCTGCATTAAATCACTAGGAGCAGACAGGAACTAACACACTCAGATGTTTTTTGCCATCTCCTTTCTTTTCTTTGGCTAAACATGCCTAATTAAAGCAAGACTTAAAGGTATGAATATTTAAGATTTATTAAAAGCTGTGCAATTTTGGCTGAGCACAGAGGGCAGTGTTATTGTTGCCCTCTTCTGATGTAAAGAGGCTGGGAAATTTTTCCTGCACGGTACTATACATTACTTTCATAATAACAAACCTCCTCAAAGAATACATTTTTTTCTCTCTGTGTTTCCATTGTCCAAAAAATGCAAAATTTCCCCCCAAACTCTATAACTATTGTTTTGAAGATGTGAGTCCTTGCTACTATGAGAGTCAAGAAGGTTTTTATGGCATTGGAAGTGTAAAGAAACTCATTCAAAGCAATTACTGACTGAAATTATCTGTAAGATCATAATGTAGTATGTGCTCTACTTGATTCTCAGTTGCATAAAACCTTACTCTGAAGCAGAACAATGTATTAGCCTGAAATGGCTCTGTGTCTTCCACTTTATTGTTGGGGTTTTTTAATCTGGTGCTATTGCAAAAAAAAAATCTTAAAAGTTCATGGTCTGGAGTTAGTATCAAAGGAAGTATAATTAGAAAAGTCTTTCTCAAATTTCACATCTACAGAATTTAAACCCAAAGGGGTTACTTTTTCATTATCAATTTCTTATTCTCATTTTAAACTTGTATCTTTTATTCCCAGTATAAAGTGGAGTTTTACATCTGATGCATGTAAACATTATTTAAATTAGAAAATATTTTATGAAAAGAGATATTCTTTGAATGTCTAGCAAATAGACGCTTTCCAATCAGAAAAAAAAAAAACCTCCTGTAAATAACAGTCTTCTAAAAAAATCGTATCTAAAATATGAAATTTGAGATTTCTAGGGTTTTACTATACACCACTGAGATCTGTACATCATGATCAATAAGTAAGAGACACACATGACTACCTGAGAAGATAGAGTTGCTTGAAGCTGAAACTCATAATCCATACTTTCATTAAGTTAATAGGACATTTTTTATTTTTCTTTTTTAATTCAGAACAGAAGATTCAGAAGATTCAGAAGAGTAAAACCATGTCCTTTGCTAAACCAGGAAAACAGAAAATAGATCCATCTTCAATTATGTGTTGTTTTCCTCCAAGAAAGTAAGTCATGATGAATGCAATCTTACAGAACATGCCAAGATTAAATCATTGGAAACATCAAGAGCTCTGCTGAAATGGTTTAAGGCATGTTAACTGAAGACTCACTGATGAAAGATTGTTTTATTTCAAACCTTTCATCTTTATTTAAGGATAAACAACTCACCAGGAAAGTATAAAGAATGTTTAAATGCAATATTTTGAACCATATAAAGCAAGAACTGCAGCAAAAGATTAGGATTTAGGTCTGTAAATCAGAGGGGCTGATTACAGTGAGAAACAGAATCTACAGAAGATGTAGCTGTAATTAATGCACACTGGTGATCAATTGCCCACTAACAGCTTACTTGTGAAGTGAATTTTAAGCACACACACAACCAGAGGGGAGGGGAAGGATATCCTTTCCTTTACAGAGGAGTTGAAGTCACACACTGGCACAGACTGATCTTCTGTGTTCCTTACTGAGACTCTAGGCAAAAGATCCCAACTTCTCACGACTTAAGCTAAATTCAAATCCATGGCTGATACCTTTTAGTGGAGAAAGCAATTGAGAAAACAAATTCTACAGACAAATGAGTTTTAACAGTAGGGAAGAGAAAATTGATCACTGTCATTTAGAAAGAAGTTATTCAGCACCATCAGCACACTCAACTAATGGGCAAAAGTAAAATACTTATGCTGCCAGATGCCTTTACTATTTCCTGCATTAATGATATTAAACAAGAAAATGGCTGACTTAAATGTTGCTCTTTCCTTCTGCTTGGAGTGGCCTCCTAAGTTCCACTGCCTTGAAAAAAAAGAAAAAAAAACCCTCTTTATTTTGTGGTGAGGGTAAGCAAGGGTTTATTAATTTAGTCATGAACAAATAAGTATGACACTAGGTTTGTTTTCTTGGATCACAGTGTTACAATGAGATCATAATAACAAGCAAGTAATAAAGAGAACTATACACATAATTCCGTCTTTTTTTTTTCTGGAATTGGATAAGGGTAGGCAGACAGTTATTATTCTTTATATTCTCACAATAAATCCTAACATATGCCTTTGCACAGAATCGTGATAACATATGTAATTAAGGAATCAGTTTCCATGCCCAAAACTAGTATTGCAATATAATAGAGTGAAGCATAATTGAAAAAAACTTGTTATACAAATGATGGTGACATTTTGGAGAAGTAGTGCTTTACTGAGCTAGAAAGAGAGAAACCTTTTCTTTTTATATCAGAAAAAATTGACAACTTCATTTGCTCCCTTGATTTGATCCATCATGAAGCCCAAAGCTGACATCAACAAATACATGTATAATGCTTGTACGTACAAACTCCCAAGTCTGAATGATTTTTACAAATATGCTACTTAGAGTTATAAATCTGTAGTTTTTCATCATGACCTCCACTAAAGAAAGCATTCATAATACCCATTAGAATTCATAATAGCCTTCATCAGCATACATACAATTTTTCATATGCTGTCAGCTATTTGATTCACAAAGGAGATTAAAACTATAGCTGTGACAACCTTTAAAAAATAAAATTACTTAAAATCTCATAATTCATGGGCTACCACTATTTTCTTAACTTAGCAGGCATGAAGTTACAAACTGCCTATAAAGTAGATCAACATAATCACATGCAGAAACATACAACTACTTCCAACTTCTTCCTCCTCACATTTCTCCTACTATGATCACGGATTTTATATATAAGTTTTTAGATATTAAGATATTAAGTCTTTTCACTTAGATTGCTGTCTTACAATATTAATTCTTATTATAATCATGTCTACATTTTAATTAAAATTACACATATTGATAGGATATTAACCCAAGGAAATGTCCAGACATCAAGAAATGCATAGCAGGGCATTGCATTTGAAGGGCTAGTTAATAACATATATGATTTTTAGAGTTTCTTTGCAGCTGGTTCTTAAACATACTAAACTATATCTTCATCTAAATCGTATTTGTTTAGACAAATAATAAACACTACCCAGAAATAATAAACTCTTCCCAGGAAAAAAATGTCAATATGAAATGCCTTATGAGAAAAAAACTATTTATACCCAGCACAGACTGGAAATATTGTAAGACAAACATAAGGTAGAGGTTACACACATATCTGAATATTGCTGATTTCTACTCTACTGCTGATGAGTACCAGCAGCAAGACCAGCATTTCTTAGCAGGACAGTGCTGCTGTATTCAGTGGCATATGCTGGGAGCACACACAGATGTCATGGGCGCTGTACCAAACTCGGAAAAGATTCACACTGTCACCCAGCAGAAACATTTTGGAATTACATTGGCTTTTTAAGTTTCCTGCGTTAATTCATTTCCATCACTAGAGAGAAAAGCAGAGATAAATGTCAGGCTGTCTATTTAATTCCCTTCTTATTTCTTCAGCAAGGTGATTGTGAGCTATAGCAAAGTTTAGGCTAACCTCCTAAAACATTTAAACAAAACTACCATGGTAACATTTTTGTTTAAAATATAAAGCAGAAGTTACACAGTAAGATATTTTGCCATTCTTACTGGATTCATTTTTATAGGAACACACTTAACACATATCTGTCTTTCCTAGACAGGTTAACTTAATTATCTAGAGGCTTGTCTATTAGCACATTCAAATTATCTTTAATTTTACATTTATTAGACGTATTTATTTCATATACCCACAGCAAATTCTCTGATTTGATTATTTCAATTTCTAGGTCCAGTCAAAATTGTCAGTAACAGATGTATCATTGACATCATGTTTTATATATGGAATATAAACTTCAGATACGGGTTTCATTTTTTTCCCCTTAAACTGACACCAAATGCTAAACTAGTGAGAGGTTGGCCAGTGAAGAACTTTGTAAAAAGACAGCCAAATTCACACTGTCACTGAGCAAGTACCATTCTGAAATGGAGTTGATTGTTTTCCGACAGCATTCCAAAGGGCTGCCATTGGGGGACACTTTATAAAAAGTACTTCCCATTTATGAAATAGAGATAATTTATTTTAGTGAGCCACTGCTCTTATTTAGAAGGTGATTATGTGGTCTTAATTCTCTTATCCACTTCACTAATTCTAAACCTTAGCTTAATTTAAAGTTAAGCTTAAAACCTAAGCTTAATTTTTCTGCTAGTGAATAGGGTTATGACTAATCTAAGATTAAACCTAAGCTTATTTTTTCTGCTAGTGAATAGGGTTATGATTTTGTCCTAAATACAAGAATATTTTAAAATATGTCCAGTTCAAAAACAAATGATTATTTATAATCAACCAGTTAATATTAGTTCATTATTAGGAAAATAACAATAATATGTGTGTATTTTAATTTTAAAACTACACACATTTTTAAGGAAAGGCTTGGGTTTAAAAACAAACAAGGAACATTAGATTAGTTTTTCAGCTTTGTCTTACATAACCATGAAAATGCAGGCTAAACAATCCTTAATGTTACCCAATAAAATGATAAAAAGAGCTACTAGTAATTTTATGTTGCTGCATTTAAAAAAAAAAATTGCAAAATTAAGTCCACATACAGATCCTTTTTTTTCTTGAAAAAATAAGGAATCTCCCACATTTTCAAAATGTACAGCTTTCCTGAAAGTTAATGGATCTAATGTTCTATCCTTTAGAAGCAGACCAAGATTCCTCTTAATTCCAGTTTTTATGGAGATTTCACTTCAAAGTAAACTCTAATCTTCATAAGACATTAGAAGACTAATACATGTCATATAAATTTTATTAAATATGAATCTTAGCCCCCTAAAATATGCCAGAACACTATATGAATGTGTTATTAATATACTTGGACATATTTGGAAGTATTTGCATTACTTCTGTGAACAGAATTGTTGATCCTCACTTCACTATGCCATGAAATGAGTGATCAATCAATTTAAATTAAGAAAAAAAGAGCTCCATCTGATATGAAGCAACCTAAACCTGCTTGATTTGTAGTAGGAACTGTCACAATAGGTGGTCATCAAAACAGCACTGCAAGCTTGATCCACCAGACACCTGCAAAAGTCAAACCCAATATGATATTTATTCTGTCTTCTGGAACATTTACAAATTGATAAAAACTGAATATAAAGCAAAATACAAAAAAGTTATCAAACCAGAACATACATTTTCACTATTTTTATATATTTTTTGTACCAATTGTAGCTGTTTCAGCAGGAGGGGAGAAATTAATATATTAGTCATCATTAACACCTTACTTGCCTTATTTTCACATTAATACACTCTTATAAGTTTGAAAACAAAATGAGAAACAGAGCTAACTAAATGACTAAAAACTAAAAGGCAACAACAGCTTCTCTATGGTTGTTTTCCATTGAATAATTTCAGTTTTAACCTCAGGTTTTGCAAGGAAGATTTAAAAGCAGTTTGAAGTAGTTGAAATATTTTAAAACAAAACTTTAAAAGTAGACATGCTTTAGGAAAGGTATTGGAAAAAAAAAAAGCTTTTTTTAGAGCAAACAGTATAATTTATCTGTATGGATTGTGAAAACATTGTAAAAATGTACTTGAACTGCAATTACAGAAAATACATGAATATTTTCCTCCTTCATTGCAATCTTCATATAGAGAAGACTGAATTGCATTAAATGCCATACTTATTTGAACAAAAACAACATATTTTGGGGCACTTTTTAAAACCACACTACTTTAAAACGACATTAAACAATGATTATGACTGATAAACTGGGATTTTTTAATTAAGCTTCTTTGGACATCTGAAGCACAATTTGCTTATTAGCCTTAGACTGAATTTCCTTATTTAAAATAAGAACTCCAAGAATTTAAGGCCGAACATCCTGAATTGACTCATACAGTAAAATTAATTCAGGAAATAATTTTTATTTATTTACCAGGGGAAAGGACATTTCTCCTGTCTGAGAAATTTATTGCTGTCTTGCTTGGAACTTACACCCAGGATCATCAATTATTGTAAACAGAGGAATCTCAGCTGTCTGGGAATACACTAGTTAGTAACTGGAATATCTGCAATTGATGTACTAGTGATTCATTTGCATACCTACCATATCTCTGGTAGTCTCTTAAAATACACAGGAAAAGTGAATATCTTGAATCATTGAAATTCAGAGTTATTTCTACCTAAAATTTATTTACTTATGTTCTTAAAAGTAAGTAATAGTTTAATATATTTTCCCCTTAAATATTGTCAGAGGGATTAAAAAACTGAATGGGCTGTGACAATGCATTAAACAGCTTTGCTCTGCAGGTACAAAAACTGGGACAGCTCTAGAAAAATCTTACAAGAGTCACACAAAACCTTGTCTTTGCCTATCACTACACAGCTGCAGCAGTCCAACACATGGTTCAATCTTAAAATTGCTTTAGTTCTCAACACTGGACAGGAGGGAAATGCCAATGTAGAAGATTTACTGATCACCCTGGCTGCAGTGGCCATTCTGATTGCTCAACAGCCCAGGGGGCTGTGCTAATGCTGACACTAGAGGTTTTGCAAACCTCTCAAAATGTTATGAAGATAAGATGGACAGTGAACACCAAATGCTTACCTTTATCTGGTTTGATATTTTTGAATGTGCACAAATTTGCCCAAGGTTTCCATGCCTAGTCTCTACATGAAATAGAATATCCAATATTCTGAACACATGGTCAAGTGCACATTAGTAGCACACAAAGACTTCTGTGCTCTTTTACACACACTACTCTTCTCAGATTGCTTTCATTCAGTGACAAAAGTGTTTCAAAACACTTGAAACAGTTAACCTGCCAACAGTCCCATATACCTTACACACCATAAGTAGCCAAATGTAATGCAAGCTGAATAGTGACAGAGAATGAAAAATAGATTGTGTGTTTTAGGTTTGGAGCAGTAAATTATCATGTTCTTCAGTGAACTCTCCCCAAGCTCAGCCAACCATATATCATTTGTCAATACTTCAAATTCAATCTGTAAACTAATATCATGATTTTTGTGCTGTCACTAAATGTATGCTGTTCTCAGGAGAGGTCAGTAACTGCAGAAATCATCTAATTTTATGAGGTGATACATATTCACAAATCCCAGGAGATCTGACCTAAATTCCATGTAGATGATCAGAAGAAGCCTTTTTATCTCAGCTGATACCTGGATTTTACTCCAGTGTTAGCAACTAGTGGATATCAAATGCGGTTTACACTAATCCTGAAGAGAAAGGAAGTAGAAGTATGCCCAAACACAATAGCTATGAGTTAAGTAATCGTATCGTCTAATACGATTAGAGAAATTTTTTAAGTGGGAAAAAAAAAAAAAAGTGGAAAAAAGGAAACGGTCTAGAATTTCACCACCTATGTACATCTCCACTAGCATACTAGCACCAAATCTGTGATGACCCATAACAGTACTTTCCAGAAGAGAAGACTGAAAGGATTAGGAGATTGAGTGAGTGATAACCAAAGTAAACAGATATGTAAAAACCCTACAGCCTTAGTAGTGCTAGTCCCAATAATTAAAAAAAAAACAAGAAGGAATGATGGGAGGCAGGAAGGAGAGAGAAAGAGAGAGAAAAAGAGAGAAAGAGAGAGAAAAAGAGAAAAGAAAGAAAGAAAGAAAGAAA
>VWZP01001589.1:412312-606160 GCA_013396995.1 Dicaeum eximium | reverse complement strand
AAAAAAAAAAAGAAAAAAAAAGAAAGAAAGAAAGAAAGAAAGAAAGAAAGAAAGAAAGAAAGAAAGAAAGAAAGAAAGAAAGAAAGAAAGAAAGAAAGAAAGATACACAATCACATAGGATTATCTTAAACTTGCTAATAATCCCTTGATACACTAATATTTTTTATATATGTATTGGGTTTACATGGCAAAATTTTGGTAGTGAGGTGTGTTGGAGAAGTGGTTTCTGTAAGAAAACAGCAGAAACTTGTTGCAGTGCGTGTTTTGAAGTTTTAATGCTGTAATAGTTAATGGTTTGTTCCCCTAAACCCCTGATATTGTAATCCCCAATGGTTTACCCCGAACCCTCCTATTTCCTTACAAAGTGTGTACCCTCCTCCCTCTACCCTGTCAATTCCCAAAACCCTGCCTGCCTAAATTGTCAATATTCCCTCAACCCATACCCCTTTTCTAGAACCCTCTCTATCAATTATGTTTTCCCAGTCCCTTATTGGTCTTTGTAAGTCACCCCACTCCTACCCTCAAGCCCTATTGGGTATCTTCCCTCGACTCCTCCCTCACTTGCCCTCGATTGGTTCCTGTATTTCCCCACCCCTAGTTCCCACCTCCCTTTAAAACCCTGTGTTCCCTATGCTCTTGGCTTCACTTTGTGGATCCCTGCAACAAAAAACACTTTTTCCTACACCCAAAGTGGCCCTTCCCTCGTCCTTCACGCCACGCCTTGCTCGCAGACGATCCTCAGCATCGCAGACCTGTGCTCCCTGTAGAGGGACGCAGGCTGCACCGTCATCCCGGGAGCTCCGCGGGAGCCAGAAGGGGTGCGGCCACACTCGACAGCTGCCCAGGGAGCTAGCGGAGCCTTCTTGTGGACACTGGGCAGCGCGTCAGAAACTGCCCTAATGTTGAACAGACAATTTCAGCCATCTCTAAGGCAGACTTCCAGCCAAAGCTGAGCCCATCAGCAATGTTGGTAGTGCCTTTGTGAAAACACATTTAAGGTATGGTAATGTATGACGGGAAGGAAAACATGAAACAGCCCTGCAGACACCAAAGTGAAAAAAGGAGTGGGGGGATGTGCTCCAGGTGCCAGAGCAGACCCCTGCAGTCTTGGCTGAGGACCATGGTGCTGAAGTTTGTGCTCCTGCAGCCCACGGAGGACTACCATGGAGCAGGGATCCACGACCCCATGCTGGAGCAGGGGCATATGCACTAAGGGAGCTGCAGCCCAAGGAGAATCCATGCAGAGCCTGTGTAGGAGCAGGACCCTGGCAGCAGCTGCAGCCCATGGGGAGGAACCCATGCAGGAGCAGGTTTGCAAAGGACTGTACACAGTGGGAAAGATCCTATGCTGGAGTGGGGAAAAACACATGAGGAAGGAGCAACAGAGACAAAATGTTATTAATTGATTGCAACCTTCATTCCTCATCCTCTTGTGCTGCTCCGGGGAAGAGCTGGGAGTTAAGCTGAGCTTGTGAAGGAAGAGGTAGGGGAAAGGTGTTTTCAGATATTTTTTTTGCTTCTCGCTATCCTACTCCCTTGCTAGTTAGCCCAAGTGTGTTTTGCCTGTTTTGGTACTTCACAAACAACTCCCTGTACTTACTTTGACTCATTAACTTATTATTGTGTCTTCTCCTCCTGTCCTGCTGAGTAGTGGAAGTGAGAGAGCAGCTTAGTGGGCACCTCTCAGCCAGCCAAGGTCATATCACTACAACATAACCACATATTCTCTGTGTTCTAGATAACAGAGGTAATGCAGATTTCTTTTACCTAAAAATCCAGCCTGGATATTGCCATTAAATATGCCCTGCCTCCTTGCAGGTCTGTCATTGTGTTTCCAAGTAATAGCAGGCAATCTTGTTTTTATATTGACTCTACTGCAAACCAGATGAGAAGCACGGGGAATTTGCCAAGATGTGATTCTTTCCTAACATAAAGCTGCACTATTTGTAGACTAGAGCTGTCTTGCAGCCAAGATTGGTTATATCTAGGCATAAAGGCATAACATAACAAAAAAAAATTATTTATTGACTCTTCTCATCATCAGGCAATGAAAACTACAATCCTTTTCAGATGGCACACCTTAACAAAGTGCTAACATTTCTGCACAGTTTTAAGGGATAAGTCTCAAGACAAGTGATGATTTGCTCTAAAATGTGTTATTCTTAGAGCTGGTTGAGACTTTTCTGAGTAAATCCAGAGGCATCAAGACCTAAATGCACTGTCACAAAATTACCCATCTTGCTACCTGTCTGCCTGGCAGGCTGCTGAAGAATTCACAGCTTCAGCATCAGGTGTAGTTCTGTCATGTTGATGGGGGTCAGAAGCCCAAAGACTGGGGAAGAATAAGTACTCTGATGATCAAGATTTGTAGTCTTGCCTGAATTTTGAAGGAAAACATATTGTTTGAATTTCCCTTCTACAAGAACTTTTTAAAAATCTATTTTTAAATTGCAGTCTTTAGAACAGAGGAAGTTATAGATTTGAAAGCATACAAATATACACTATTACATTTTGTAGTGCTGGGTGCTGGAAAGTATCAGTCTAGGAAAGAAATTGAATTTATTTCTCCTGGCTTTACAAAAAAACCTACTTAAAATATTGTCTCATTCACTTTTTTTTTCCCAAGTACCTACCACAGCAGAGGCCCTTATTACAAATTACTCAATTAAAGAACACCACATGCATAATGGGACAGACTAACCAAGATGGAAAAGACAGGCTTTTGTTCAAGCTTCAGCGATATATACTATGCTATTCTCTTTTCAACTTGATATAGAACTCCTGATGTACTTTTGTTTCTTTTAATTATGTTAAAAGAAACTCTAAAGAGGCAACACAAAATCCACCAGGAAATAGCCTCAAGTTGCACCAGGGGAGGTTTAGATTAGATATAAGGAAAAATTTCTTCACTGAAATGGTGGTTAGGCAGTGGAATAGGCTGCCCAAGGAAATGGTGGAATCACCAGCCATGGAAGTTCATATGTGCTGTTTGTTAAGAATTCACTTCTAGGATCAGCCTAATAAAATCAGGGTAAGATACCTAAAAACCTGAACAGCATGTGTAAATAGCAACCTTAAGTACAATGATGATGGCAAAAAGTGTTTTAGAAAATCCCACAGCCTTTTATGTTGTGGAAAGAAAGTAAGAAATTACTTTGCTTCATGTACAGAAACAAATACTTCTTGTGGTGTGTTCTACAAACATCAGAGCGTTTAGTAACAGGGATGTTTAAAAAACAATTTTAAAAGACAAAAGTTTGCTTGTAAACTTCATCCTTTTCAAGCACAATGTGTTGTTTCATGGCATGATTCCATATTAAGCCCATACATGGATATTTAGTAAAATTAGATTCTATATCCACATATATATCTATAATCAATGTTTAATATAGAGAAAACTTCTCTGCCTGAGATTTTTTCCAGACTTTGACACATTCATTTGTCATCCAGTAATGAAGTTATCCCAGTCCTTCATCTGCAAACTGCCAATTACAGGTCAGAATATGAGGAAATTTTATGCACAAAACTCATCAAGATTCTCTGACTGTTCTCTGTAATCCTTTAATTATTGCAAGTGAATGCCTTTTGGCAGTGTAGAGCAGGCCAATATTTTTAAAAACCAGGTGCAGATAGCATGAAGGCATGTTAAAATAGGTCTTGTCTTATTGCTTTACCTTCTAATAAAATGTGTTTACAAGAGAGGAAGTACATTTGGACTTTCGCACTTACAACATGATTAAAAACTATTCTAACTTGATTTGTGGCATGATTTATACTAAAGGGTCTCCATGTCTTGTTCATAGAAGCTATTTATGGCACAGTCCTTTTATCAAAACCCCTAAGAATCTCAAAACGAGATCCTGTTGTACAGAGATGCAGAGATGCACAACATACTAGCAATTTCAGATTTCAGTTTAAGGTAAGCAGCCAGAGGCAAAGAAAAAGCTTTTTTTTTTTTTTAGCCAAACGTTAGACCATTATGTTAATTGTGCATTTTTATGGGCTTCTGTCACCTCAGTGACACATACTTTGTTCTAGTATAAAACATAGAACTTGCAGATATTAAAATGTTCATTGATTTTTAACAGCTTACAACTCCCCCGACCCCAGCCCATACAAAAATCCAAACCAACAAGTGAGCAACTAAGACACCTTCTTTTAAAGTCCAGCAAACAATTCCATAACTTCACATGCCTGAAATCCTAGACTTCAGCACCACTAATCCGCCTCCACTCCATGCTTACTTGGAGAGTTAACTGTATGTTGAACTTCTAGGGCAGAGGCTTTGAGATTCATGCACTTCTCCAAGTCACTCTGAATTCATTATTCAAGATGGTGCTGACCTTGCACCATTTACTAGATGAAGCTGAAATCTTCTTGATCTCTTCCCTTTGTTTTCTGAACTTGCTGAGTTTCTGCAGGGAGGAAGATTTTTTTTTTTCCTAATCTTTTATTCTCAAGAAGTTCTACATGCACTTTAAAATAGATAATTCATCATTATCTTAGCTATCTTGCTTGTCTTTTTTTCCTATGGGAACAGCTAATATTTCATATAAACTTCAATACCTTCAAGAAAAACTGTGATAAGGAAAGCACTTATAGTGTCTACATTTCAATATGTTTGTCCAGGACAAAAGAATAATACTTCTCTACTTAGGATCATAGAATGGATTGGGTGGTCAGCAGTTACCAGGGTCTTCATTTCTACCTTTTGAAAGATGGATAAAATGTTTCCTTTGTCCCCCAGTCACCTGGGACTTGACTCAACTGCCATGACTTTCCAAATATCATGGAGAGTACCTATCTAGATCCACTATGTTAGATATTATGAAAGAGTCTCCAGACAAGTTTACAGTCTTATTACAGAAAATTACAGAAAATACAGAGAACCAAACCAAATTTCAGTCTCCAAAAGTTTTGACTTTCAAAGTCTAAACTTCAGGGTTTCCCATATTGCAGTCTCACTACCTTTACGAATTCCTGCATTTAGAAATGTTACAGCTTTCCTACTTATTTTGTCACAGCACCTGCTGGAAGTTAACCTTATTTCCTTCCTGTCCCACATTCACCCTATAAACTGAGAATGCAGCAGCGTTCCTAGCTCAGGGACCTGCATGGAAGAAATGCTGAAAAAATGGTGACCATTTTGTGTGCTTACTGTTTCCAAATGCAGCATTCTGCTATTAAAAAAAAAAAAAAAGTTTGTCTCCTCAAAATATTGTTTAAATGCTAAATAATTTTAGAACTAAGTCTGCAGTGAATTAATAACCTAGAAGTGACTGAAAAGGATGGAAAGCAACACTGTAGAACCTCTTCCATCAACAGCTGTGTCCTGAAGATGAAGCATAATTTTCTGCATTCATTCCATTTGCCAGTAATCCACATTACTGGTATGTGTCAGAAAATTGTAACACTGTAGTTCAGACAGACAACCAAGAAAAATAAGGATCAACTAGCAACCAAGAGCAATGAGAGCCAGAATCCAAATACTTCTACTTTTTTATGTTAAAGTCAGAACAGAGATGCCTATTTATAGCCAAAATGAAAAAAAAAAAAAAAACTAGAAGAAACTAAAACTCACTAATACTGAAAAGGAAACTGTTTGTCCAGAGCAAAAGACTATGGATTCTAAGTAAATTTTAACATTACCATGACTCAGATTGAATTTTGCCCTGAAAGTGGATAGTGTTTCAAAAATTGTGATAGAAAAGAGAGAATGTAAGAATCCAGAGCAACATATCTAACTTCATGTCATGCCTGTCTTTGCGCTCTTTTTTAGATCTCAGACATAAATTTTCATATGACAATCCCTGACACCTTAACAGTGAAGTATACCATGTTTCAGAATAGTTTCAACTACTTAGGTTTATTTTTGTGCATCCAAAATGTGAACTTTGTGTGATTCTTTCCAATGCCCAAGCAGTATTTAGGAAGCTGTTCTTCAATTTCACCACCTCCACGATCCTGGAGCTTCAAAGTCACAAAAATAACCATGAAAATGGGAACCTCAGTCAGGTTTTTAAATATCATTATTCTCAAGCTTTATTTTTAAAGCTTATTTAGCCATTTGTATTGTTAGTCGTAACAGCAAGTGTGAGCACTGATGCTTCATCTCAAAGTCTCAAAGTTTCACAGTAATTTTAATGCAAAACCTTCAGGCTTCTTAACTGTCAAAGGGTACAGTAATATGAATTTCATCTACTACTCCACTGATTTCTGTCAACCTCTTTCAGCACATAGTGGTTTTGCCTGTGAAAACTATCAAGGAGAAAAAGCCCAACTGATGATCAGCTGTAATTTGCCAGTAGCCCAAAACCTTTTTCAGTAAAAACATGAAACTAAGTTATGCCTTTTCAAATGATATCACCACTGTATTATTTTTTAAGGAAAGAAAGCAGCACTAACAAATTGTGAAAACAGATTTAAAAAGAAAAATATGTACAAACCTAGAAGAAACCCACATTGCCACTTGACACCAACAGAATTTCAATTTCAACAAAATAAAACTATTTTTGAAGAGTTATGACAAAACTTGATTATCACAGTTTGACGTCACTCAAAAGAAGCTGAAACACAAGAATACAGAAGAAAAAGCCTGTTTATGCTGCAGATGTATAAAAGAGTTCTACCAAGGTAATCATCACAGAAGCAAGATATTCAAGAAATAAAAATGGTAAATTGAGCCAAAACAACCAGAAGAATGAATAAACCCCTAAACCAGAAGTTTCAAGTAGGGTAACTGACAGACACCCAATTCATCAATTGCAGTAACCCAATTGTATTTTCCCTAGGACTTGAACAGTGAAAGTATTAAGGAAAAGCCAAAGTATAACCTCTTAAAAATAATAAAGATGTTTCTTGGTTGTAGTGACTGTAGAGCTGCAGTTCATGCACTCCTGGAAAGAAAAAAACTCCTTCAATTCATCTACTTCTATGGAGAGTGGGTCATTGTACTGAAGAGAACACAGAAAAATGTGAGTATCCCAGGGAGTGTCTGCATTTGTTTAACACTGGCAGTTTTAAGATTTCTGCTATTAATGAGCCAAAATGTACAAATGTGATTTTGCCCCTTATTCTATTTTCAAATCACCAAAATCACCTCTCAGCTTATCTCTCTTATGTCACTCTTATCTCTGTGTCCATAATATTTTCAATTCCTCTCTTTTTTTTTTTTTTTTTTTTAGAACTGGGTTTAAAAGTTTTATCAGTTGTCATCACATTCTGTCATTTAGACATCAAAATAGATTTTACACAAACCTGTGCTGGAGGGGCCACTAAGCATAAAATGCCCAGCAATTGGTATCACTTAGTATTTTGCTGTCATCACTAAAGGAAAAATCAAGCCCCCATATGGTCTGTCCCTGACTAGTGCAAACCAGAAACAGTATTCCTTGAAAGCTAGCTATTATTCAGGCATGATCCTCATCATGCTAGCAACTTCAAGCTAGCACCATAAAATTCTAGATTAAATCAGCCCTCATGCCATCCAATTTCATTTTATTGCTGGTCCTGCACAGCCACCATTGCTCACTGCATCACATCTCCAAGCTTTGTGAGAGTTTCAAGGGCATTTCAGAACACCTGTCTCAGTTCAGACACTTGTCTTACAGTCATATTACAGATATCAGGCTTGCAGGAAGAAGAGCATCTTAACAGATACATGCATCCAGGCATGGCTGCAGCTACACAAAAAGTGACAGCACATCTACCTGATGAAAAAAACTCAACAACAATAACAAAAAGTCCCCAACCAAGAAAGAGCCACCCCAACAAGATATTTAGCAAAGATATCAAGGAAAGTCAGCACATCAAACTCAGCAGCTGGAATCCAGAGCAAAAAGACCTTCTCTACTTGCTTGATTATACACTTCAGAATGAAGACAAAAACCCCCAGAATTTCATAATTCTTAATTAAAAAAAAAAACAAAAAACCAAAACCCACAAAAATTCCCTTAATGCAATAACTTTCATGCAATTTTCAAGAAGGCTCAAATTGTGATCATAGCATGTTCATTGTTAGGGCAGCAGCAATTTCCCATGGTTTGAAGAAGAATTACCACACTTTAAAGTCTTTTGTAGGTACACTGAGATATAGACTACTTTTCCTGTTAGTTAATCAGCCCTGATTTCTCATTAGTTTCCTTCCACTGAAACAATTCTCATGGTAACAGAGATTTTTAAATATTGCTTGCTAATCATCAAAGTCACAAGTTTCTGCCACCATTAGAGAAGATGTCAGAAACAGATATAGTGATAGCAGTAAATTTCCCTTCCTTCCTGAACAGGGATAATTCTTCTTTAAAGACTTGTTATCCCATGCTTTTATTAAGAGAATTGTAATATATATGAGACTGATTTGCTCTTCAAAATATTTCAATAGGGCTTCAGAATGGAACACATTTCTATAGCTGTGGTAGATGTTGGGAGCACTGGTGGTAGGAATGGGTAGGTGATAACAAAAGCATATGGAGGATTCTGATTTGTTTTTTCCTACAGAATGCTTTCATTAGCAAATGAAGATTACCAACAATGAGATGCATCTCAAATTACTAATTTGATGAAATTCTAATGGAAATATAGAGGTTACAGCCCACCCAGAGCTGAGACTTGCCAGTAGCTGCCCTGAAGACAGGCAAGATGAAGGACTAAAAGCTGCAGGAGCTTAGGAAAAAACCACGGGCTCTGAGCCAGCACACCCAGTGGGCTGGTATCACAGCTCTCAGGCTTTCTGGGGAGAACCAAAGTGTTCTGCATCTTTAGAGACCTATTTTAAAACAGAATAGTATTTTATTGTGCTTAATTCCACAATTAAGAAAGCTATGTGCCAGAAAAATGTGCTGCTTTTTGGCACTTTAAGACAGCGCAGAGGAGAAGGCATCAGCTCATATTAACAAAACTAAAATGAGACCATTATTTAAAATCATTTTCTGGTACAACACTGGCAAAACCCCTACCTCACATTGCTCATTCCCTAAAATCAACTCAGCTTTCAGTATTCCTTTCTCCTTGCCTCCAAAAACTTGCTGACTCTATGCTCAGCAGAACTTTTGCAATGGGTTTAATTTTACTGTCCTTCCATCTGCCTCTCAAAGTCAAGATGGTAAGAAACAAGGTGTCTGCTTCTGTATATTCAGAGGCTTCCCTGTAGAAAAATGTCCACATTGTGAAACTCTGGAGTCCTAAAAAATTCAAGATCAAGCAGTTCTAGAAGATTTTTGCCTTAAGTCAAAACCACTTGAGTGGGGTATTTTTGACACTGAAGCCACCGGAAAGAAGAGGGATTAGTAAAGTTATTGTGTTAACTAAAGAAGTGGCAAGAAGATTTGCCAAAATAAACACCATTGTGTGTACATCACTATACACTGCAAGGATGTAAAAGTCTATGCATTTTCCCATATAAACCAGTGCCACCAAACAAGAGAAAAAAAAGAACCCATTTTAAATGAGAAGCAAGTTCTTCAAAAATTCCTTAAATTTTGTTAAGTTTCACACAGGAAAGCCAAGTAGTTGGCACATTTCAACAGCAGTAAAAATGGTAACAGTTCCCTGTGAGAAGACAGAATTCACTGTGGAAATGACTTGGGGAAAAAAAAATTTGGACCGTTATCTTCCTAGTTCAGAAAACACAAAAGATTTGGAGTTAAAGAGAGTCGGATTTTAGTGAAACAAAACTGTGTATCTTTCTCATCTGATATATGATGCAGTCTATACTGTTTAGATAGCCTGAAGGCATGGAGAAAGGCAAACTGATTGAAACATCACATATATACTCAAGCTAAGATTTGTAGTCTTTCAAAAACAGCAAGGTATCTGATGCTTTTATAGCTCCATCTTCTCTGTATTCTCAGATCACATAAGCAACAAGATCATCTGAAATATCTTTTCTCCAGGCTGAACAAGCCCTCAGTCACTCTTCACATGTCATGTGCTCCTGACTCTTGGTGCCCTCCCCTGGGTTCACTCCTGTATGTCAGTATTGTGCTGAGTGCACAAAACTGGACATAGCAGCCCAGATGTGGTCCTACAAGTGCTGAATAAAAAGGAAGGATCACTTTCCAGTACCTGCTTTGAAGACCTTTAATGCTGTCCAGGGCATGTTGTGCATCACGGCCCCAGAGCCTTTTCTGCAGAGCTGCTTCCCAACAGCTGGCATCTGCCTTGTGGCTGGGATTACCACAAACCAGGGGAAAGAGCTTTTGTTCTTGCTGAACCTCATAAGGTTTGTGTAAGCCCATTTCTCCAGCCTGTTGAGGTCCCTCTGACAGCAGCCCTGCCTTCCCCATTTGGGTCACCCGTGCCTGGTGTCACCTGCAAACCTGCTGAGAGTACCCTCCACCTCATCGTGCAGGTTGTCAATGAAGACATTGAATGGTGTTGGTGCCAGCACTGGGCACCCAGCACTGTGACTCCTGAGGGATCCACTACCTCCTGGCTGCCAGCTTGGCTTCACAACCTTGGTTTTTTAAGTCCAGCATATTTTCTGTCCACTTGATAGTGTCTTTATCCATCCCTTGCCCCACCAATTTTGGGGGCTATGGAGGAAGCTACAGAGGGTGTCAAAGACCATTACAATCAAGGTATATAAGAACCACTGCCCTTCTTTTTCCAGACACCTCATCAAGGCAAATATGATTTGCATATGTGCATATTCTACTCCCATTCACCTTGCTGTCCTTCATGAGTTTACATGTGATTTGCTCCAACAGTGTTCTCAGGGACTGAGGTGAAGCTGACTGGATACAGTTATCTGGATCCTCCTTCTCGTCATTCTTGACAATCAAGTTCCACTAACTTTTGTAGGAAATCCAAGTGATTTAAGTGATGCCTCACTATGCTTCCTCTGCTGGGGATACTGCATCATGTTCAGGGGCTCAGGGACCTGGAAGGCGTGAGGACAAACCTTGCCAGTGAAAACCACAGTATAAAAGGTATCTTAGCCTTTCATAGTGACCCTTGTCATTATGTTGCCCATTCCAGCAAGAAATAGGGCCACACTCACTTAGCCTTTATTTTACTCCTTCATTATACTTTAAGAAACCCTTTCTATCTTGCACTTCCCTGAGCTGGAGCTTGCTCAATTCTGTTCCTATATAAACAGACAATGCCTCTGTATCCCTCCCAAGAAATCTGTCTCTGCTTCATTGTAGGTTTTTTTTTTATGTTTGAGCTGAGTCAGGAGCTCCACATCCATTCATACTCATCTTCTGTAAAGCTTGTCTTCTGAGAATGGGGAGAACAGTTCTTGTGTTCAGAGGATGCTGTCCTTGCAGATTGGATGGCTCTCCTGGTCTCCTTTGACCTTCAAGGATCCACAGGATCCTGCCAAGCATGTCCCTGAATAAACACCTTCCCTCATCACACTATTGATCATCTGCATCAAGAAACTGTCTTCAATCTGTTTCAGAAATCTAGATTGCTTGTTATTGTTCAGCCTTACTGGCTTTCCAGTAGTTACTGCTGAGGTTAAAGTCACCCAAGAATACCAATGCCTGGGATTATGAGGCTTTTTCCACTTGCCCCAGGATTGCTTCATCTGCCTTCTTTTGTTGATGATAAGGTCCAGAGCAGACACCTACTACATCACCTGTCTTGGTCTGAACTTTGATCTCTGTCCACAAGCTCTCCACTTGTTTCACCCAGGGTTCTGTCCACTCAAAACACACCTTTGTACAGAGCATAAAGGGAGAGCATCTCATACTGACACCCTGCTAGTACCTTATGGTGCCTTGTATTTACAACTAGGTTCAAGGTTCAGAAGAAAGGGATGAGTGGGCCAGACATGCTGAACTTCTTTAGGTTTGTCCCTTCTTTGGTGAAAGAATTCTGATGTTATGACTTACTGTCACTCTTTTCAAATATACCTGAACCATACTAATTCTAGGGAAGGAACAAGATCTCATTAGGAAAGAGGGGGAATGCATATATAGGCAAAGGAAAAAATTTCCATAGAACTGACTTCAGTGCTGTTGGAATATAATTCAAATGTTTTTTATTCAATTATTAATCATAATATAGAGTCACTATTAATTCTACACATTAGATTTCAAAATCTTTAATGTGGATTTACTATCTAATGATCTCTTAAACTGACTGTAGACAGACAGATTTTCTGTGTGTGTCTTTAAACTTAATAAACAAAACTGTCAATCTGGGTTTCATGATGGAATGTACATATCACTGTTTGCAATATTTGATCTAAAAGCTACGTAATTCATGACCTTGCACACTTTTGACTTCCTCCACATTTCGCAGATTTAATTTCACTGTATTTAATTTATTATTTAGACTGTACGTGATGCAATGCTCATATGATAATATTGATAAAGAATCATAGAATATCCAGAGTTGGAAGGGATCCACAAGGATCACAGAGTTCAACTCCTGGCTCTCTGCAGGACAGTGCCAAGAGTCACACCATGTGCCCAAAAGTATTTTCCAAATGCCTCTTGAACCAGATCTGTCAGGCGGGTTCTGTCATCACTTCCCTGCAGAGCCTTTTCCAGAGCTAAACTACCCTCAGGATGAAGAACCTTTTCCTAATTCCAACCTAAACCTCCCCTGACACAACTTCAGGCCATTCCCTGGGGTTCTGTGCCTAATGACCACAGAGAAGAGATCAGTGTCTGCTTCTCCTCTTCCCCTCAAAAGGAAGTTGTAGACTCCAATGAGGTCTCCCTTCAGTTTACTCTTCTCCAGACCAAGTAACTTCAGTCACTCCTCATATGGCTTTTCTTCTAGGTCCTTCACCATATATACATAATATTACATAAATATTTATATAAAACAGAACAACATATATATAGTATTATCTATATAAACTTTTAAAATGCAAAGTTTCAAATATGTCATTAAAAAAGCACAAACTTTATCATTAAAGAATTTACCACTATTTTAAAAAAACTTTTTTCTGTTGAAATATACCCTAGGACACACTTATGTACAACTGTACTTTCAAACAAGAGAATAGTGCACTTTAATCATGCAGTGTCTCACAAGTAACTACCTGCCATTATGTACTACAATGCTCAAGTCTTGTCCTATGCTAGCCTAGTCATTATGCTGTGGAGTCATTCAAATCACAGACTGCTTGACACCCTGCTTTAAAATATCCTTAGATTTTAGCTGGTATTCGCCACTTATTTGCAATGGCATGATAATTATTAGTTTAGTAAATGCCTATAGCAAAGCTTGTTAAAAAAATATGTTTCACATCTTAACTTAATAACATCTTACAGGTTTTATTTACTAGGATTTACAAGTATACCTGGAAACCTCCAGTCTTTAGACCATCGGCATGCAAATAAAAAAAAATTAAATAAAGAGCTCTGTAACACCTCTAACACCTCTCATCATATATTAAAAAAAACCCTACCAAACCCTAAAAGACATGAGCCCCAAACACCAAAGTTTTTTGTTTACCACAAATTTTTTTAAGCTAAGAATTTCTACCTGGCACTGTGAGTTAATTCATGCGAGCCAGACTTTGATGTGCAGCTTGACTTCTTCAAGCTAGAGATGAAGCACCAATTGCTTACCTGACTCACACGCAAATGTCTTTGATGTCTCATCATGAAAGATAATTGCCACTGCATGCTTCTTTGTCTCTCGAGGCAATCTGGTTATGTTTTTGATATTGTGCAGCTCAGTTACCTTAAAATGAAGAAAAGCATTTTAGACCAGTGTATAAATAGTACAAATAAAAATATTAACCTTAAGTGCTCAATTTTTATTATAAACTGTTTTTCTCCTGTCCTAGTTTCAGCCAGGACAGGGTTAATTTTTCACAGTAAGGAGGAGAGGTGTTTGGCAAGCCCCAGATATTATTCCATTCCATCTCGGTCATTGCCAGGGGCAGGAGTAAGGAACTCCCTCTTCTTCCAGTGGGGAGAAAGCAAGGTGGGGAAAAGCCAGATATTGTTGCAGGCTTTTCCATGTAAACTGGTTCTTTGTCTTATACCTTGTGCTGTTTATATTGCTGCTGGTACTGTTCATTTTCTTGTCTCATTGTTGTTTCTAGTCATCTAATCATTCTTATCTCAACCCAAGTTTTGCAGCTTTTGTGCCTTCAATTCTCAACTCCATCCCAAGGGAATGGGGCAGTGAGGGGAAGTGGGGAGCGAGTGAGCAGCAGCGTGGTCTTAGTCTCGGTGGGAGAACCAAAGTGGGGAGTACCATTCCTAACCCCCTAGGGTTATTTATATTTATAAGCTTTGTAATTGGTTAAAAAACCCACATATATAGGTGGAGTCTTAAGTTGCAAAACTTAACTCTAGTAAGTCTATTTCTCTGATAAATTTCCACAAAACTTTGTTTCTTTAAAAAAGTCCTACAAGGAAACAGTTTACAATGACATCAACACAGCCTTGGGATTTTGCATTATCTATTTTTCAATTTCTGTACTCATACAACTTGGATCAGTTTCAGAATTGCATCAAATAGAAAACCTAATGCTGGAAGAACAGCGTTTCATTAGTTAAGGAAGGTAACTCAACTAATATGTCAAATAGTGTCACTACATTAGATCCTCATGTGTCTTTTAAATGTATCTGTCACCCTCAAAAGAACTCAAACTTTTATTTTCTAAATATTTGAAAAGCGTATCAACAATAAAATCCTCTTGCAGCAAATTTACAACATAAAATATTCAATCTATTTCCATTTTCCTTTGATGCAAGTATATAGCTACAATTAACAAAAATGGAAGAAAAATATGTTATTCCAACCAGAGCTGGTGGCCCAGCCTATATTAAACTTCACATTATAAAATCTTTCTCTCAGTTTCTTGGAACTCTGGGCAAACTTTATCTGTTTAGAATTAGTTTTTTTCAGGCAGGACATTTGCCTTAAGCAGAATTAATTTCTAGAAAAATGTCATCCATATGAGTTTGGACATCTGTGACTACAGAAAAATGGACTGAATGTAGGTGGGTTTTTTTTATTTGTTTTGCTTTGCAATTGTTATGTTCCTAGTGTACAGTTCCAGCATTCCTTTTCACATGCTGAAAATAATGTTTTTAAAGCAGAAGAGATTTTATACAGCACAGTAAAAAAATGGAACACATTGGGGGCAAAGACATTTCAATAAAATATTAAAGCAGATGAGCAGTGAGAGGCATCAAGCCAACAAAAGAAACTGAAAAAAGCATGAAGAGGAATGTGTTATGTGCTGACAAACCTGGGACAAGAACTGAAGACTGCTCTAGACTCTGCCTTGACAGCTTTTAGCAAAACTCACTCCAGTTTGTCAATATCTTTGTTGTAACAGGTGGGCTAAAAATGGATGTGGCACTATAAATATGGTCTAATGTGTGCTAAACTGAGGACAATAATCATTCTCTGGACTGACTGGCCATGGTTCTGTCCACACAGCCCATGGAGCTTTGCTGGCTGAGGCACCAAGGCTGCAGGGCCCTACCTGCAGGTGTGCTGCTGATGCCAAACCTGTGCCATGGCAGGGGCTCTTCTATCCCCAGGCTGGCACCTGGTTTTTGCCCTTACTCAGTTTAACAAAGTCAGCCCATTCGTCCAGCCTGTTCAGGCTGCTGAGACTAGGCTAGCTTGACTACCAAAAGCATATCCACTAATCCTTCCCAGTTTGCTCTCTGCACATAGGTGCAGCTCCCTTATTTCCTCCCGGTCCCTGGTAACAATATCAAGAGAGGTCCCAGTACAGACAGCAGCAGTTCCACACTTGCTACGGATCTCCAAGCAGGTTAGAACCCACTAACCACGACTTTCTGGGTCTAGCTGACCAGCTTTACATCATCTAGACGTCCACCAAGATAAATAATAATGCCCCAACTTCAATTTGAGAATATCATGAGAGAAAATGCGAAAAGCCTTGCTGCTAAAGCTCTTCTCACCACATGTCATAGATGGTGATCATACTGGTCAGGCATGATTTACCCTTGGGAAATCCATGCTGCCTTTCCCAAATACTATCTTTTCCTCCACATGTCTGGAAATATATTTTAATATGATTCACTCCACAGTTCTTTCTATAGGATGAAGTAAGACTGCCAGAAATTCTCCAGGCTGACCTTTGGTTGAGTGCCAGAATTCTCTGTATTCTCCAGGTTGACCTTTTGGCCTTTTTTGGACACAGGTACAACATGTGCCTCACCATTTGGTTCCTAATCCCTTATAAGTTATATGTTTTTATCCCTTATAATTTTAACTTTTGTCATGCGTTTTCAGGGCTTTGTAAGAATCCATGTATTTCACTACTTTTTGGCTTGGAGGAAAAAGAAGGGCTGAATCACGAATATCCCTGTCCCATTAAAAAAGTTGCTGAAATATCTGTTGATTTTCCTTGATCTATGCATGGTAAATGAACTAATGTGTGAGAGGCCTCTTATGACTCACCCAAAGCACTAATCTCAAGGAAATCTCCCAAAAGAGGAAAGAAAGCATTAGTAGGCAGAGGAGAGAGCACACTCTAGAATTCAAAACCTGAGGGAACAATACCAAATCCATAAGTCATTACTACTGAATTTGGAAGACACGGAAGGCCCCAAAGTCAGAGACAGGGTAGAGATCTACTAGTCTTGCTAAATAAGAAGATATAAGAGCAAAATATTTAAGAGGATTTGGGACATAAAAAGGTTCAGGTTATTATTAAAGAGAATTTAAAAAATAACTGGCAGTGCAACAG
The DNA here is from genome assembly GCA_013396995.1 of Dicaeum eximium. Classification (NCBI taxonomy): domain Eukaryota; kingdom Metazoa; phylum Chordata; class Aves; order Passeriformes; family Dicaeidae; genus Dicaeum; species Dicaeum eximium. The sequence goes on along the minus strand of VWZP01001589.1, from coordinate 589,506 downwards.
GAAAGAAAAAAACACTGATAGGAGGAAAAAGCTCCAGTGATTCTTACACAAGCAATTAATACAGAAACTGACATTTTCACGTGTGTGCATGTGTGACAGTGCACACCATGCAGAAAAAAGTGCCTTAAATCTTGCTGTACTTAAAAGGGAAAATTTTTCTTTCTGGAATAGCAGAAAAGGAAATAGAAGTGCTTTGAATAGTGACAACAAGGCATATTAAGCCTTTTTCTAGTCTCTGTCATATAGTAGAGATCTATTCTTTTTTTTTAAATACTTGAGTGTTACAGACTACTGAAAGATCCTGCAGTGCTTATAAGACAAGATAATAATGATAATAGAGCTAAAAATCTTACGTTCTGGCACTAAAGCTACAAAATTTTGATAGTAATTTTTGTTTGAAACATAAATACAGACATACCCGGTACACATGGTCATATGTAAAGACGGTTTTTTGAATGATCTTATTGATCAATACATTAACCCTGCCTTTTTTTAATACAGTCACATATGCAACATCCATCACACACTTATGAATATTGTCAGCCCAAAGTGTACATACAACAGTATTCTTTTTATTTGCTGGTGGGAATTTAATGTCTGAAAGAGACAATGAAAACACCACCAAATTTTATATGCTGCTTTTTGGTATCCATATGAGAGATTAAGTTGAACAACATGCAAGGCAAGTGAAGAAAAATAGTCTCCATTCAGGAAAAATATCAAATAGATGTGAATATTTTCTTCAATGTTCATCTTTTCAAATTGTACTGTATGCTTCCCTCCATGATCAGAGTAGAAAGATAGAGGCAAAATGGTGAAACTCTATCCTGCCATTGATAGAGAATTAAGTTAATGAAATTCTGAATTCTGGATTTAAAGACAATTAAGCATGAGTAATTTCTCTACTTGCTGAACATGTGCAATTAAAAAAACGCCTGAGAGAATATTATCTTGTATGAAGGAAAAGATGAACTCTGCCTTGGCAACCAGATTGCTTTATCTCAGGAATTTTTAAAACTGTGGCTTAAATTTTATCTATTATTTTTTAAAAAACCACAAAAATAAATAAGCATTTTAAAAAGGGGAAAACATCAAAACTACTGAAAAGGCAAGAAGAAAACTTATAAAAATCATAGTACTTTGAAATAATTTAAAACATCACTTCGCAGTTTTTAAGAAGGTTTTAAAAGACTAATAGAATTGAAAAAAATTATGAACAAGTCCCTGTTTTTTTATAGTAGTACGTTAGGTAAAACTACATTTTTAAGCAAGGAACGCTATACCAAAATTTGCTCCCTGTGGTATTATAATGGACTTGTTGACAAAATTCAGTCTAATACATTGAAAATATTCTTGTTCTTCACAACAACAAAATATTCTGAAACTACCAAGACAACTAAAAAAGAGAAAATTTTCTGTGCCATTACATATGTAAGAGTCTTACCTAGACATTCCACAGGGGAAAAAAAACCCCAAACATTTTCCCATTGTGGAATTATACTTCACCCAAAACTTTGTTAATGTTGAAAACGACCCAAACAATAAAAACCCTTTGAAAATCAGTTTTCTTATTTCCCCCATTTGTAACTCTCTAGAATAAAATGAACTTCAACAATGAATCAAATCCCTAATATTGCCTGCTCAGTAAGTGAACTTGCAAACAGATTTTTTCTGATCTTTTATCCTTTGATTTCTTCCAGTAGGTAAATAAATCCTTTTTTACGAAGCTATGATTATGCAGTAAACAACTTTCCACTACCATTAGCACAGTAACTTAGACTTTCTTTTCTCTACTAGACATTGGTGCTATCATTTAGTGCTGTTCTCCATATGTTGCTCAGTGTGGTATGTGCTAGGGACTCTTAGCACCTGGACCATTTCTCAGTTCTCCTACTCCTCATCAATAATTCCTGCTTCATATGTCCATTACTCAGCAGACCACACATACATTTCCTAGTATCTTTTTTTTTTTTTTTTTTTTTTTTTTTTTTTTTTTTTGTTTTTTGCTTTCTTTTTTTTTTTTTTTTGTATCAGTCTTTAGAACCACTATTGTTCTTTCTCTAGAAACACAATTTAACACAGACTGATGAAAAGATGTGGAAGAGTTACTAAGCTTACATGTTACCAAAATTTGCCAAGGTTTCTTTCCTTCTTTTAGATTTCTTTTTCATCTATTACACAAGTTTTTATCTTTCTTGGTGGAGGGGAGATGGGGCTTGACATAGCTGTATCAGAGACATGCAAGTCCTTTACTTCTCATTAATATCTGATAAAAGGACATAGCCTTGAAGGGCTGCTAGGTAGTAAAACTTCTAGGAGTGGTAAAGACATCATCTCACTCCTGCAAAATTATGCTAGTCTAGACTTGCATCAGAGTCTCAAGGCTACACATCAGTGTTGGTTACTGTACTTGGTTCCTTTCACAGTCAGGAATTTGCTTCACCTCAAAGAGTCCTTGTAAGCACAGATGAAAAGAAATGCACTTGATCTGGAAAAAAAGTTTTTTTGGATGTTTGGATTGTTCATCAAAATGTAATACACTTTTACAGATACATCAAGCACTGAGCAAGAATGTGAAAGATCCTATAATAAGTTTTCTGACACTATTGCTCATATATCTTGATCACTCATGAATCATCTAATTATTGCTTCAGGCAGTGCAATGCACTTCCTCTCATCCTCATTGTTTTTCTGTATCTTGGTCTGGAGATAAGCCCAAAATTTTAACTTGTTTTGTGTTGGTGTAACATCTCATCAGAAAGAACACCACATTCAGAGTTTCCACTTGCTTTCTGTAATAAATGCTACATAGGAATAACAAAGTCCATAATTATCGCACCTTGTAAGGTGGATCAACCATCAAAAAATTTTAATAAAATATTATTAAAAATTAATTAATTATTTAATTAATCAAATAAATAATTATTAATTAATTAATCAGTGCATCAACCTTAAAAACAAGAGAAGAAACTGAGAAGGACTCCTCTGAAGGAACCAACAGTTAACAAATCTCATGCTATATGGTCAAAAAGGCAAGAGGATCAGAGGAAGTACTTAGCTTATGCCCTCACTTTGAAAAAAAAAAATCTTAATTTCCTTGAAGTCTTATGGTAGTAATTTTTAACCTGAGAGGTTCACAGAAACTTGAAGTCACCTTTCTGCATGAAGATCCTAAATTTGACTTTAATACCAAACTCCTCCAATTCCCTACTCCCTACCAGAATGCGCAAGCACTGTCAGATGCCAGAGGACTCAGTTACAAGAAACACTAAATGATTGGTCTGTTTTAGTTTTTAGTGCATGTCTGTGCCAAGAGACTAGGAAACCATCTGAAAAGCATCCTGATAGATTTCAGAAGTCTAACTCCGCTTGTCTCTAGCTACACCAACTGTAATTTAATTTCAGTAAAGTCACGCTGTGGATTTCTAGTAAATAATTCAAGTGCAGAAAAACTACTAATGTAAGAAAGCCTTTGGTGGCAGGTAGCCTTAGCCTAAATCCAAGCAGGATACACAGGTATAGGCTGATGATCAAGGAAATTATTTAGGATTATTATATGGCAAATAAAATCTCTGAACAGCACACCCAGGCTTTGAAGTGGTCAGTTACATCTGTGTAGCCAGAAAAGATCAGACTGTAGATTTCTAGTAACAAACTTCTGGTCTCTTTAAAAACACTTTAGCCCTTGCCTGTCTATCAAGTTAAAGTCTTATTTGTGAAAGAGCATTTGTTACCTAGGTAAATAACAGGAAAAAATTACAAGATTACAATTTCATTATACTAGCAAGATATTTTATATTATGAAACTGTTACTGTCAATGCATCTTAAAACATCTATCCTTAAAAATATTTGGGTGTTTCTTTATAATTTCAGTATTTTAGTTATATTCTTAGATGTGAAAAGCTATTAAATTCCAAAAGACACTTAGTGTAAACAAAGGCTCATATTTACTGAGATGCATTGCTTCTCAACAGTAAATGTAACTTTCCTCTTTTCTGATTAACTTTCTTTGGAACTATATTTATTTATTTCAAAGAGGAAGGATTTTAGGAACAATTCAATACAGTTTCTCTTTAATCTGCAACACTTCACTATTGACATACACTGGACATTTTTTGTTTGCTTCTTGTACTAAAAATCTGTTCTAGTCATGCAGCTGAAGATCTAGGATTTTGTTTTGTATTACATGGACATGTAAAGATTGTACATATAACATCGTGGGGTCTGATGCTCAAATTGTACATTTAAATAGATAACTCTTTCACAATTACAGAAATATTACTTCCAAATCACTTACTATATTTGCATCACTACAAAAATTACAATTCCATGGTAAATAAGAAAGGAGGCCCAAAAGAGATGAAACCCACAAAATTCATGAATAAAAACCTTAAATGCCCTATTCTGGGTTATATCTTATTTGAATTCTTCCAAACATGTGCCTCCCATATGAAACTGGGAGGGAAATGATTCTGCAATTCCATCTGCTGAATGTTATTTCCACTGTGCAGAGTCCTGGAAATTGCCTGGGCAGAGGAAAAGGTCTGAATTTACATAAATGGGTTTCTGTTTTGCATTGCACACTACCTTCTTGTCATTTAAGTTCTAACTATAAAAAAAAAAAAAAGAAGCAGAAGAGAAAGCTATGAAATGCAATCATTCACCCTCTTATTTCTTAATAATAGCCCACATACAACCATCTGTTGTGTAACACCCTGCAAGCAGTAATGTGACAGAGCAAAAGCCAAAATGGGGCAAGGAGCAGGGACTCCAGTGAGTGACACCCAGGCAGTAAAGAACCACCCCAAACCAGAAACAGCATGGCAACAATGAGAGAGAGAGATAAAAATCAAGGGCCATGTTAACTATCACAACAAGAAAAGGGCAAAGGAGGTACCAATCTGCTGCTTTCAGTCTGCAAAAGGAGAACAGGAGAGTTTGGCTCATACAGATCAAAGGACCACAGACAGGATCTCAAAGCATCTAAACACCTGCCTCCAGCTCAGCTCTCAGTCATACTATCTGCAGGTAGCAGTGGCTCCTTGGACATTGCTAAATCCAATTGCCACAGTGTAGAAGTTTTGTTACAGCTTTGGATGGAGCTGGATGTGATTTGAGCTCTCAAGAAAAGGCAGTGAGCTGCCTGAAAAGCACAAAGACCTTTGGGGCTGGGGAAATGGCTGCATTAATGGAAATAAATCAAGGGAATAAATCAAGGGAAGTGACTTTTTTTTAACTCAGTATTCATTAAATGACATCTATAATACCCTGCCCAGTTTTGGGACTCCAGTGAAATTGATATGACAAAGTGAGCTCAGCAGAGGTCCCCAGGACAGCCAGAGCTGGACCTCTTGCCCTAAGGGGAGAAGAGGTTGAAGGCAGTAGCTGCTCCATCCTGCATCAGGGACAGCTTTGGGGGCATCTAACAGCAGTCCCCCCAGTGCCAGCAGGGAGGTTATGGAGGAGACAGAGCCAGGCTCCTCACAGCTGTGCTGGGGAGAAGATGATGTACAATGGGCATAAACTGAGACAAGAGATGTTCAGGCTGCGTATGAAGCGATATGAAGAGATGTTCATGTTGTGATATGAAGCGATGTTCCCACCATGAAGGCAGTCCAGCAGTGCGACAGGCAGCCCAGTGAGGCTCTGCAATCTCCATCCTTGGAGACTTAAGTGGACATTTTTCTGCACAGCCATATTTGCTCGGAACTTGGACCTCAGAGGTGCCTCTGCTGTGAGCAGGAGCTGGACAAGAGAACTCTTCAGAAGAAATAATTTCTAAGTCTAAGAAAGGGATGCTAACAGACCTTCAGGATTTGGGCCTTTGTAGGTTTGGACAAACCTTTATGGGATTAGGCCATTCAGAGTGTTTAAGATGAAATACATTTCCATGACAGCAGCATATATCACACAAACAGGACAAGGAGATGTAAGAGACTGGGGAACAGGACTTAAGGTTAAAATGTACTAAGAGGCAGAAAAAAAGGGAAAAAAACACCTTCATGAAAGAATAGCAAATTTCATGGAGGAATAGCAAATCTTAAAGCATAAGGTTATAAAAGGAACATAATCAGGAAGAAGAGAAATGCCACAATCAGAGAAGTGAAAGAATAGATCACAAAAGAGCAAAAACAATTCAGAAAGAGAACAGAAGAGTTTCCTCCATCTCTGCATGTGGATTTACCCTTGGAATATGAGTTGTTATGGCAACAACATATTGCTGTTACCAATAGGACAGGACTTTTGCCAAGGAGTGGCCTATCAACCTCCACATCACGCCTCTAGGGCAGGTCTCCAGCTGCTTTTTCAGAGGAGTAAATGTTTAAGAAACTTCTACCAAGTAAATGTTCATTCCTCTAAGTACTGAAAGGAAACCACACCTATAACAACAGGAAGAATCTTGTCTGTTAACTGAAAAAGTACATGATAAAATAAAAAGGGCAGAATTAATGAATATATTGAAAATAAATCAGGTGAAGCATAAGGCACTAATGACAGGGCAAAAAAGAAAACTTTGATGGGATGAAATATGTGTAGATCTGATAGTAGAAGGATAATGAATAATTTCTTTTTATCCTCCAGATAAAACTGAGATTTAAAAAAATGCATAAGTTTGAATTTTCCAGCATTTTTAGAAAACCTAGATGACATGCAAGTTTAGTCTAAATACAGAATAAAATAATGATTTTAATTACTCAAAAATTTAAATAAATGGAAGAGAAATAAAAATTATTACTATTTACAACTGTAGCAGGTTGACCGCTGGCTAGACGTCAGTGCACTCATGAAATTAATCTACTCATCTTCCCCTGCTATAACTGGAGCAGAGGAGGGGGAAAATCCAGTTAAAATAAAGCCCATGGGGTTGAGATTAGGATTAGGAGAAGGGCAAAACAAGCACAAAATTTTAAAGGGTATAAAGAAAACTTCTCTCCATTCTTTAAGCCTTTACTATTCGTAAGTATTAGAACCTTTTACTTTCACCTGGGCTACAACCTGGGCACCCAGTTTCACTGTGTACTATAACTGATCACTTACCACATAAGCAGTTACAAACTCTTAATTTTGTCTCAATGAAATCTAAAAAAATTAAGAACGGAAAAAAATCTTCCCCAACTTGCTTTTGTTATGCTACTTTAAATGCTAAATTGGTTGACAGCGTTGGTAAATCAAACCTACCAGGGCAGAGTAAGCATATTAAAGTCATATCAGCTGCCTTTACTAGGCAAAGATGTAGGGATTTTTCCAAGCCAAGTTACCTTCTCTTAAACCGTGCTGCTGTAATACTGTCAGGATTGAGCTGCTGCCTAACCCATAAAATCAACCAGCCCACTGGGATTATTCTGGTTCTGGTTGGTAGCCGCGTGTTTGAAAGTGATAGTTAAAATATGATCAGCTCATGTATACGTGGAGCTATTCCCTTAACAAATATTTTAATTAGGATTTTTAAATACGTACTGAAAAAAATGCATTCACACTTCATGGGGTATTTGTGGAGACAGTCATTTGCAGAACAAAAATCCCAGTTCTCCTCAATCCAATTTCCTTGCTATCTTAAAGATCCTTCCTGACCTTTCATTTTGAAGAGCAATCTGAATACCAGGCTACTGTGCATGCATTAAAGTAAAAGGGGAAAAATACAGCCTTCTGTAAAAGTGAGTGTTAAGAAAGTTTAAACTAATGCCTTAATACTAAAAGAACACAGATTTTCTAATTTGCAGCCCAGGTGCACACTTGAAAAATAGCATCGTGCTAGAGAAGAATGGCAGAGGGGGAAGATGATTCACAACTGAAATAAACTATATTATAATAAAATTATCCTTTCAAATTTCAGCTGCAATTAAAAAAATGCTTTCAATATTAAACTTCCTGCCAGAGTTAGTGGGCATGCGAACAATATTTATGCAATATTTCACTATGAACACTAGATCGTTAGGTGAGTGTTAATATCCTTGTGAGGTGACTAAAATACACTGGATAGTTAGAAACCACTTCCAGTTTTCAGTTTCCACTTTTAACATTCCAAAAGTAGATGATTATGTCCAGATCTGTTCTATTTTTGACCCAAAGGTATTGGTTAATTAAAAGGAATATGTTACCGGTCTTTCAGTAGAAAGAAAAGGAGAAGCATATTTTTCCAAAACTTCCTTTACATTTTCCTCTCACTTTACTTAAATCAGCTGACTTGCATTAGTTTCCAAAATTATCTTGTTAGTTAAGCTCAATTAAAACTAAGTGTTTATTAATATAGACTAAATTTGAAAACAAATCACTTACATGAGGTAATCATTTGAATGCAGTAAGTGATTTGTATATATAATTCTTCCTGCTGAACTGCAAGTTAAAACCCTAACCACAAAATCTCTCACTGCATTGACAAACTGGGTCAGGAGTGTTAGAGGATCCAAATAACTGCAGGCTTTCCATGCACATCAATTATTATGCCTGTATCTACACTGTGCATGATGCCAGTGGCCAAGCCCCAGGTGTAATTCCTCTTCCTATCTGTTTCAATCTGTGAAAGCCTTTAATTTCAGCTGTAGATCCCTTTAGCCAGATCTTGAAACCATGGGGGAGACTGGGGTCAGAAGTAGATGACAAAGGCTGGCTTATCTCTAATGTAACACACAAGGGGGAAAAAATCACAGTTGAGAACAAACTCACGGTGAAGATTTTAAAGACCTATCAGATGCTGAGTATCTGCTGAACTATCAAGAGGCATATTAAGAAAAAATAAATTATGTTAGCCAGGAAAAGAGACATCTTTGTCTTTCCATTCCTTATCCTTGGCTTTCTCACCTTATGCCAAAGGGGAGGAATGCACACACAAGCACGGGACTCAGCTGGGGGCTCGGACACACTGCTGGCCAGGGACTGGCCACTGCTGGCAAGTGGTGCAAGCCCACGTGAGTACATCTACCAGCACAACCACAGACATACCCACTAGCCAACACCTTCAGGTTTGTCTTGTTTTTAGAAAACATTAATACACATCCACCACAAAAAGTAGTATTATTTAGAAAAAACTTTCCCCTCTGTTGATTTTTAAAGGTTGTAAATATGCCTCAGTGTCTATAAAAATAACTCTCATCCCAATCCAACAATGCCAAAAGTGACATTTTTGTGCTGTTCCTAAATATAAACATATATATTATAGGCAGTTTAGATATTCTTGAGGAAGTATTAATAGCACCAGACTACCTAAGAGATCCCTCATCAGAAAAATGCATCAACTAGATGAAAAACTACCAGGGAAAATAAATGAGTTTAGTTTAATCTAAATTCAGCCCATGCCTGTGCATGTGTGTACACATACACCCAAAGTGGTCCAGACTTCTCTGGGAGAAAAAGAAAGAGAAAAGTGCAATAGAGAGAAAATGGAGGTACAGGAAAATTGCAAGAGTGAAGTAATTTGCACGAGAAGAAAAGGAATGATTGTAAACAGAAATGTAACCTTTCTTTTAGGATTATTTTTAAATAGTTTTGATTTTTTACAAACTTTTTGAAATGTTTTCATTTTATTTGTTTCTAAAATTAACTGAAGTTTGTTAGCTGATAATTTGAAAATTCTTTTAGCTTAATTGTCATTTGGGATAAATTAATTTTGAGTATCTGTTATGACAATTACATACAGCTACATTTTCAACTCTAATGCATTTTTAATAACCTTCATCAGCCAGTGATTTGAATTTCAAATTTCCCTCTATGAAGAAGTAAAAATTAGATAGCTTTGTGCTAATTTTCATAATAAATTGCTCTTTATTTACATGACAAAGCCTCCCTTACTCCAAGTAAACCATAACCTTAAATGAAACTTAGTATTCATAAGACTTACTATATTTAATCTCCCTTTATAAAGAAAAAACAAATTGCAGAGATAAACCTGTTAGCCCTCCCTCATACACCATAACCTGCTTTTTGTACCTGTCTGCTTCCCTTTACAGCGACTGCAGAAGGGTCCACGCCTCTTCCCATTTCCACAGTAACATGGTAAACATTCCCCAGCAACACAGACACATAATTCAAATTAGCTTCAAGGGAAAATGTTGTCATTAGGAAAAAAAATATCTTCACATAACATATTTTTTTACTAGTGTTATAAACTGCAGTCTAGATAATTAGGTCTTTAACTTCGATCATGAACTTTTATTATTTATGTAGTATACCTACTTTCTACACTTGAATAGTGAAAGTAGATGTACAAAATATTGGAAAAAATACAAATGCAGAGTCAGTTGCTGAAGGCTAGGAAAGGAAGACCTCAATATTACTTTGACTGCTAGTTCCATAGGCCTAGTTTACCATCTCCCTGTTGTTTATGGCAGTGGGCCCTACTGGGTCTGATTTATGGCCTTCCAACCCTGTATCATATGACAAATAAATATCTTTATGTTTATTGGCACCTATTCTACACATGTTATGATACTCATTGTCATAAATACATGATTGCATTTGATTTTCCATAACTATTTTTTACCACAGTCAGAATAAATGATGAATGCCATTCTGCTAAGTAGAGGCTTTATAAATTTGTTTGACTGTCATAAAATCATAATTTTTTCTGACTTAATGGTACAACCTGACTTCTCAAGGTTCTTCTATAATGGTGATCACACAAGTACATTTCACATAGATGGTTTCACAAATATTCATTTTCTTTTACACCTTCCTTGCTTCTGAGACGTGTTGATTATAATGTCAGGGAAGAAACAAGGAATTGCATGATGAAAACAAAAGAAAGTAAAAAAAATCTCCTTTAAACTTTTGGTTTGAATTTAAGATATCCAGATTTCACTTTTCCCTTGTATTAGAAAGGGGAGTTTGGTTAGTGCAAATCTCCACAGCAAGCCCAGCTGTTTTATATTCTAGCTCAATTCTCCTTGATTTCCTCCCCAAGGATCAATAAGGACCTGCTTCAGAGATCTCAATTCCAGTCTCTCCCCTCCTAAGTGCCTATCCCCCAGCTTCATCAGGGTCCCTGCTACTGAAACCCTCTCTTCCAAACACATGCTCTTCTTATTTCGGAACTGGCCTCTCCTGGGCCATGTCTGAGAAGTGAATATCCCCCAGCTACTGGAACAAATGAGGTAGTGTTATTGGAGAGCAATTTACTTGGGTGTAAAAACCTGAACAATCTCTCCTTGCTTTCTGTTAATGTGCACCTGTCCTGCTGCACAGACTTTTTTTACCAGGTATAGTCAAGCTGCAGGGACAGACCATGTCCATCCTCTTTGCTTGCTTGTTCAACTCCCTCTCATTGTTGGGATTGTTATCTCTGCCAGTCTCCCTGGCTTTGTGCAGTCAATTAAAATAGATTTATTACTTTTAGTAATATATATTGTCTTCAAAATCTCCCCATCCCATTCTTTGCTTCAACATTTCTCATAGCAATTATTTGAGCAGCCAGCTTTCCATTGACCTTGTCTCTCACAGCTATCCAAAGGATAAGGTGCTTCATTGAGTGCCAGAACATTTATTCCTTTATTTTTCTCCCACGCTCTAACATTTGGTCTATTTCTTCTCTTGACTCTTAATTTAACAATTTTCCTTTTCATGTGACCAAGTGCCAGAGGATATACATACAGAGAATGGCTCCATGATCTCACCTCAAACACCTGTCCCTGTACTAGTCTATAAAAATGATAAGTAGTTCTTACAATGAATACCAGTCTTTAGCCCTGAATGAACTGGGGGAAACATATTCCATTACTCAAGAGAGAAAATTATCTGAATTTCCATCATATTCAAAGCTTTATAGATGACATGAAACATTTTAGCTGTCAAAGTCAGGAGTGCTTCCAAAAAATACGCACAAAATACAGGTTTGCAAGGCTTTGAACTTTGCCAAAACATGGCTAGGTTTCCATGGCAAAAGCAGAATATACATAACTGACACAGAGACCATCATATCCTCTACTGTAAAGCACTAACACTAGAGCAGTTCAAAGAAAAGTTCTTTTGAGACTGTTTTAAGAGACACTAGGAAGATTAAGTATATTTTTTCCACCACTGAAATATACTCAGGAGAGGGCAAGACCAGTTTGACACAGTACATGCAGCACAGAGATATCTCAAAAGCTATACTAGCAACTTTAGCAACATAAACTTCATAGTTCACAGAAAAGTCTGTGTTGGATGGAAACCCTGGAGATCATCTGGTCCACCTTAAAAGCAGGCTCTTCCATTAGGATACAAAGGGCCTTGCCAAGCTTGGTCTTCAAGATTTCCAGTGAGGAAATACTGACATCTCTGCTTAGCCTGCTGTCACGTTTAGTTGTTCTAAACATCAGTTGGCTATTCTTTTTTTATTCCTTATATCAAGCTAATTTCCACTGAAGCAACCTCTGCCCATTGCCTCTTGTCCTTCCCCTGAGGACCCCTGAGAACACCTCAGCCACCTTATCAAAATTGGAAGGCTGTGATTAGCTGTCCCCAGACCTTCTTTCCTCACTAGTGCAAATCTAATTCCGTCAGTCTTGCCTCAGGTTCTCCAACCTCCGACTTCCTCACTGACACTCCCTGGAGTCTTTTTCCTGTCTTGAATACAGCAGTGAGGGGACCAGAATTAGACACAATATTACAGGTCTGGCTCAATAGCCTTCCAGGCCAAGAGTCCTCATGCTGCTGCCCATACTCCTCCTGAGGTTTTCCAGGGCATGGTTTGCCTTCACTGCTGCCACAGAGCTGCTCAGCTCAGCTCACTGCCCAGCGGCATCCTCGGGGCCTTTGCAGCAGAGCTGCACTCCAGAGAATTAGTGTCCAGCCTCTTCTACTGCTTTGGTTATCAGGCCACAGGTGCAGGACTTCTTGTTTGGCTTTCTAGAGGTCATGGAGCCTCCAGTCCTGGTGATATTCAAAACACAACTGGACACGGCCATGAGCAATGTGATCTGACTGATGCTGCCTTGAGCAGGGGATTGAACTAGATGGGCTCCAGAGGTCCTGAATTGTTCTGTAGTTCAATGACATTTTGGAAGTTTTACATTATATATTTTTTTTCTCCTCTGCTGAAATGTTTAAACATTGCTCCCCTACCCTGTTGTAATAGATCAGCCACACTATCCAGTATTTTTTTTCCTAAGAAAAAAGTTTGGTCTTCCAGCTTCTTTTGATACTTAATATAATGGGAATTTATTCTTCTATTTACAGGTGATTTGTAAGAGCAGAGTGTCCCTTTTGCTGATAAACTGTACACACGCACTCAACTACTACTACAAATTTACTGTACTAAACCACACATGGATGTTCATGTAAGAACCACCACTAAAAGGTCTTGGTGTTGCTTTGCATTACAAGTAAAGATTATCTTTAATTTTCCAACTGTTATTTCTCTCCTTGATTCTTAAGATTCAGCCACTGATGCCACTTTTGATGAATTCAACACCACACTTTGATACCTGCTTGTTATTTAACCTGTAAATTTACACTTCAAATTAATACATTGTGACTGAAAGGTTTAGATGAAAGAATGGATACAGGAAGTGACTCATGGGATCACTTATGCATTTTAGGTCAATTTCTGTAGGACTTCAAAGTCCTGTCAGCATGCTCAACTTGTGGATTTCTTCATTACACTGTTAAGGAAGGACGACGTTATTGCCTTGATGCAATCTTTCTCAGAAAAGATTTTGTTTTATTAGTTTGTGTGCTGCCCTTTGATGTGCTCAGACTCTATTAATGGCTTTATTACCAGCACAGCTCCAATTATTCCTGCAATTTGCTTTCTGGTACACAGAATGCTTGCTTTGAACAAACGTGTTGTTCAAATACTCCTATATTTTAAGAGGCATCTGATAATTACTGCAAATATTTTTGTTTGGTGACAGAACTGTAGCTATTTTGCTAACAGTTATTCATTTAAATAGGGTTAATTTTAATTTCATTGGCTGAGTAATAGCAGCCTATGTCAGCAATGTCCTTCATAACCTTCCCATACCAGCCACATGATTTTGCTACAAGATATTACTTGAAGGTGGTGTAAACAAATATTTGAAGATAATTACATGTCAAAATGTGGAAAAATAAGGATATAGTTTTCAGGAAGATTTAGTTATCTCTGCTGTGGAAGACTTGGCAAAATAAGGATGCAAAAACCACACAAGGTACATTTGGGCACCTCTTTCAACCTCAAAGAGCAAAGAATTACAAAAAATAATTGTTAAATTCCTAATTATTTGAAGATAAAAACTTGAAATATATTATTCAAAATTATCATAGTCACAGACACTCGTTGGGTTAATTAGAAAATACTACATTGAGATCACTATTTTGAATTTTTTTAAAGTAAGTTCTGAGAAAAAAAAAATTACCATACTTAATAAGGGGAGAAGAGGGACAGGAAAAAGTGTTCTAAATCTGGGATGATTTTCAAAGCAAAAAAACCTGTGAATGTGATCAGATCTTCATAAGGTATTCCTATTTAGCATTCACTGAATATGAATTTTTGAGTAAATTTAATCAGATGAGAAAATAAAGACTTATTGAGGAACTATAGATCAACTAACAAATAGTAGAAGCAGAATGGCCAACAAAGCAAAACCAGGCAGGTTTTAATTTGAGATTTTGAAAAACAGCATAACAATTATACCAAAAAAAAAAAAAAAGTGCAGAAGGAGAATTCAAATAATATTTAAGTTTAGAGACAAATCAAGTGTCTTAATATATCTTATCATAAAAAGCACTAGAATTAGGTCTAACACATTTTGGTGGTTGTCCACCTTTCTTTTTAAGAACACCTTTGCAGCTGAGAAACAATGCAATATCATGAGAAATAATAGTAACATGCCAAATTATAGAAGTCCATAAGGAAACTTGCACAACTTCTGCTTTGTAATGAACATGAGCAACATAAGCATCTGAAATACTCCACAGTTAAGCAGAACTTTTGGACTAAACTAGAATAAACAGTACGCTATTTCACATTTCTTTAGCAATAGAAATCTTTATTTAGGCAACTTGGCAATGGCTAGAGAACATGAAGGAAAAAAACCAAACTAGAACAACCCAAAGGCAACTAAGTGGAAACAATGAGAGAGAAGTTCTTATGATTATGATAATGCTACCATATATACGTATTTTTATTTTTCATGTCAGGGCTGTAATTACATTTGAGATTTGTGGGAGCTAGCACATATACGACTGTGGCAAAATTCAGTGGTTTTCAAAGGTATCAGGAATTTACTTATCCTGAGTAAGCACCTCGTGGTTTAAGGTCATCTCAATTAGAGTCTGGGAACTGTGCTTTAGAAGAATAAATATCTTATTGTTCCTGCATACTGTATTGCTGCACAAAGAGAACCTGTCCCCTCCTTCCTCCTACCAAACAGGACTGTCTGGGTGGGCAATTGTGGCAACGTGTGCCACACGTGTGACACCTCTTAATGCCAAGAGGTGTTCAAGGACCTGCTGCAGCTGATACAGGAACTTGCCATAAATCAATGGGGTTGCATTCCACAAGTTTCTTCAGGACAATCAAGCTATGAAATAAAATTGTAAGGTATCTGCCATTGTGTGGCCCTGGTCACAAATTTAATCCAGTAAACTACAGTTAGAAGGCTACTGCTGTTCTTTTTCTTGATTATTATCTATTTTTGTGGACACATATTATATAATGTGCTTAACACCATCTGTCCCATATACATTTTTGACTATCAGAAGTCATTGCTAAAATGTTTTGCAATTTATTTCCTTTTGCATTTGCAGATTTATATAAAGCACATAATAATCAAACATAATGACAGGAAAAACAAATCTAAAAATCTTATCCTACTTTAATCTTGCTAACTGAAAAATCAAAACCTTAGAGATAGCTGTTGTTTACACAATCTTAACAGAACAATCTCTTATATTGGGGGGATTAAACCAGTAAGTCTTGATCTCTATGCCAGATGTCAGCTATTTATTTATTTGAAGGATAAGCACACCAGCACTGACAGAATAAAGCTTGTCTTGCTCCAAGACAGCCACATCTTCTCAGGGACAGACCCAACCCCCACCACCTTCATTTCATGTGAAGGCTATTTAGCTTATAAGTGAAGAAGAAGCATGCATGAATGGAGCTGGACATTTTACAAAGAATGGAAGAGTCCTTATTTCTTGATTCCATTTTGGTATTTAGGGACTACCATCAGCTATATCATCCTTAAGCAGCATTTGGGCTCTTGAGTAACTCTGTTCTCTGTGCAGCTGGGCATGAAATACCTATGATAAAGTTTATAACACAAAGATATGTCTACAGAACCCCTCCTCACATACCCACACCAGAGCATGTCACTTTTCTCTACAGTAAACCCCAATGTGAAAAGTGTTTATTTCTACTCTTTCTTCCACCTTTGCTTCATGCTCTGGGGTCTTTGGCAAGGTTTTTGATCCTGATGGGTCAGAATCTATTCTGGTTAGTTGATCTTCAAGCTCTACTTTGCTCTTTCTAATTCTGCTTTAACAATTAATTGGTCAACCGTGTAATGCTTTTTCTGGTTCATTTGGACACAGTCCAGGTTTGGACATTTGATCTCTAATTTCTAGTAATCTTCACTTTGATTTGCTGTAATGCTCCTGAAAGCCACTCCTAATGGGTTACAGGCACTGGTACTGCCT
This sequence comes from Dicaeum eximium, assembly GCA_013396995.1. Taxonomy (NCBI): domain Eukaryota; kingdom Metazoa; phylum Chordata; class Aves; order Passeriformes; family Dicaeidae; genus Dicaeum; species Dicaeum eximium. Next base: position 572,909 of record VWZP01001589.1, on the reverse strand, counting down.
GATCAGTATGTCTCCAGTATTACAGAAGTAAGAAATCTTTTTTTTATTTTTGATCTCTTTTACGTTGGTAAAGCTGTAGTGTCTGGTTTTGGTCTTTTCTGACAGTGCAGGGGTGGCTACCACGAACATACCTACCCCTGGCATGGATGCAGAGCTATTGGTATTTTATCCCCTCTTTGGAGGGAGCAATGGCAGTCAACACAGCTGCTCTGCACAACCTCTGCAAGGAATGTTCAAGGGAAAACAGAACAGCAAAGCTATAAACTTACTTGAGCTGAGTGCAATGGTCTAAATTTACAGTAATGAGAAGTTTTAATTTGATACCAGAAACTGCAAGGAACAGATGAGGTCACGTTTTGGCTAATGAATGTAATATGCACTGTTGCTGTTAGGAGGCACTTGTCTAGGACTAATGCCATTACTGTTATTTATGGTAAGAAAATTACTAGTAAAAAAACTCAACACCAAAGTAATGCACAACAGCAACTTACAGAATTATAGAATAGCAAATAAACCCATACATAGTCTGGACACTGGTGGGGAGGGAGGAATTTTCTAAAGAGGACAGCCTTTCTACTCATTAATGACTATTTATTTAGCATATGTAAACAGAAAATCTCTATTTTTCAATATCTTAGCTTTGTGTTACCAGTTCTGAGTTTTTTCCTTTGTTTAGCCTCTTCTGTAAATCATATTGCCCAGTACACAAGTTTATTACATAAGTAGAGGAGATATATAGTCATCTTGGTAAATTACTTTAAAGAGGAATTTCATTTGAGCCTCATTTCAAGCTCAAACATGGATAAGTGGAGACCTTCATGAGTCACTTATATCGGCGTACTGTTTGTGAACCTGAATATTAATTTGAACACAGATAAATCAAAGATATTAATTTTTTGGTATATTTCCACTTGAGATGCAAAATTTTCTTCTATATCTCTGCATAAGAAAGCTAAAAGAATTGCACAATACAATCTAACTCTGTGCTACTCCTAGGCCTTCTCCCAAGGTAACCTAGACTGATCTGAAAGTCTTAAGGACATAAGCTGCTAGAGAAACTTAGTGCATTCTGAGTACCCCTCTACACCATCCTCTTCTAATACTTACAAAGAAAGTTGTATAGGGAAAAGGATCTCAGGGTCAATATATATAGTCTTATATGAATATTAGCAAGTAAACAGAGCCTTTTGTCCCTTTCTGCATGTTGTCCTTTCATTAGGAGTCAGGTTTGCAACTTATATTTCAATCTTTCTTTAAAAGTACCAAGTTCTTAAATATTTAATACTTCTTTTTTCATTGATATTCTCAGTGTTCAGAGTAAATCTTCAACTTTTCATACCATATGCCCTCTTTATATTTCGTAAGTGAGAAAGGAAATGGAGAATTTCAAGACAAGGCTAATAGTTTGCACTGACTAGAGATACATATGCATTTTGAACAACTTCAAAATACGACAAACCAATAAACAGCTCTAGAAAAAAAAAAAATCAGAGTATTTTCATCCAATACCAACAATCAAATAACTATATTTGATCCCATAACAAACTGCACAATTCCCTCAATAGTCACGCTTGATGACTACTCACAACTCATACACATCTACTTCACCACTATTTTATTTATCAGAATGGAGGCAATCGAGGAGAGTAATCACTATGAAATAATAAAATATCCTTGGGAAAAAAATCAACCCAGAGAATAAGATTCTGGGTTTCTATTTTGTGATAATATACCTTCAGAAATTATTTCATGGCTGAAATCCAAGTGAAAATCCAAGCGAAGAGATATAATTCCTCTTTTTCTACAGACAGAAACACATTATCCTCTTAAATGGGAAAGACTATCCATTTCTTTCTCTTTTCTTCCTATCCTCATGAAGGGGAAAAAGAGGGGAAAAAACAGATGGCAAAGAGTAACACCCCTCCTTTCCATTTGCAAATGGTGACTCTTCCATCAATATTACAACATGCAGATGCATCGGTTATCAACGTTGTTTTCTTGGCTTCTCAAACTATCCCTGCATTTCATATTATTTTTCTACAATGATGACAGTTGACAAGCAACATATAAATTCTTTCTGAGTCTTTTAACACATTAAGTATGCTATAGACATAACAGGCTCAAAAAAGAATGAAAAGGAAACAACACAAAAAACTTCCCTGAAGCCTTGCAAAAGAGCTGTGGCCGCATCAGAAGCCCACGTTGGAGCAGGCTCCTGGCCTGTGGACACATGGAGAGACGAGCTCATGATGGAGATGGTTTCCTGACAGGACTTGTGTCCCCACAGGGGAACCCATGGTAGAGCAATCTGGCTACTGGAACTTAAAGGCCAATTTGTAATTTTTAGAGTAAAAACATCACACCTGCCTTCAAGAGATCTAGGGTTACATTCACACATTTTCGCTGCTCGCTGCATGGCCCTTGGTTAAATCATCTTTGTGTTTCAACTTGACAGGTTTAATGGAATATCTAACATTGATGTGTCATAAAGCTAACAGTGACTTGATAGAAGACAAAGTACAAGCACAGATCCCCGCCTGCTCTAGGATTAGGCAACATGAATTCTACTGACAGACTTGGGGGGGCTGATAACAGTAACTTATGAGACAGAAAGGAGAACTCATGCTCAAATATCTTGTTTCCCATCACAGAAGTGCAAGTGATAGAGAAAGCAGGAAGTATCTCCTTCAGTGAATCCTGACTTTTTACTGCTAAAAATCTTTTTGTTGACAGAGCTTGTAAATCTTGAATTCTAGGAAAAGCCTTACACATTTGAAGAATGTTACCATTACAACTGAGGCATTTAGCATTTTCAAAATTTGTTTTATACTTAGCTAATAACTACTGATTAAACATTTGAATAGGCAGCCAGTTTTACACATTTCCAAATGACGAATGTTTAACTAAAAAATCATCATTCTGTTGCTTCAAATACATTGAGGGTTTTGTGCTCATCTGGAAAAAAACAATGAGATATCTCACCTGCATCACTGAGACTCACGAATGCTTTACTCTGCTTTATTGCCAGGTTAGGTTTTCAACAAGGCTTTCACTGCATTGTTTGCAAACCAGACACAGCAAGAAGACACTCTTCCCAAGGAAGAGTGGTAAACAGGCAATGCTTCAGTTCACGAGAAAGGCATGACTTACCTTGTGAAAGTTCCTGAAATATGCTGCCTTCTCATCTGGAAATTTTTCTAGCCTCCTGGGTCCTTTACTGGATGCCTTCTTGAAAACCAACCAACAGCGCCTAAAAATCTGTGAACAAAATCAATGGATTCTATTAGTTTTTCTTTAAAGGTGGACAATATTACAAATGTATTCAGTTACAGAAATTACTTAGGAAGAAATTTTACAACAACAGTGTTTTATTTTAAGAGTCTGGAAAATCCTGGGAGCATCAATTCTTTCTACACAAGTATACCAATTTGTCAATTTATACATACTGATTTCCAATCCTTTGTAAACGTTTTTGCTTCAATTTCCGTCATTACTGCCAAAATTGACAATTCCTGAGATGCAGGTAAATCCATGAAGTTTGAATATGAAAAGCATTGTAAGACTGTCATTAGAGAAAGTTCTTTCAGAAATCACCCCATGCATTTCTAGCTTTCACATTTTACCATGAGAGGATTAATACCATTGAGAAACATTCATTGCAGAATGTTTCTGACAGAAACAGTAATTTTTAACATAACGCAGTAATCGCCTTTAGCATCATTGTGTACACAGAAAAGGAAACACAAAGCTGAAGTAAGAACTAATGTGACCATTTCTGGACAACAACATCTAGTTCTCTCACTTAGTTCAATGACAAACTTTCTAAGGAAAAAGTACACAGATGAGTAAACTTTGGGAACATGTAGTGAAAAATAAAATCCTCCCACAAATTTTAATGAGAAACACACTAGATTTTGCTTAGAAAGCATTTTTAAACAACAAGAAGACTTTATTAGACTACCTACCAAGCATTCTGATCATATTGCCATAACCAGAATTTTAAAACAAGAATTGAATTCTCAAATCATACGTTTGCAGCTCAAAGAGAAGCTGATTAATGACAATTCTCTAGCCTATGTTATGCAAGTAAGAGAGTAGATATCAATCTAGTTTTATAATCTATGACAGCAGTTTACTTCATTCCTCTCTCCAGTACTTGGACAGCTCTATAAACAATACTATATGTCATTTTATGTTATTAATTCAAGGATACATTGAAGAAAGTTCCAAACCCAATACTACTAAATTATTCCACTGGCCATATGTGAAGAGCCTTAATTCAGTACAAATCCTACAAAATTTAATGACACAGCACAAGAAATACAGTACTATTAAATTTGGATCAACCATACCTCCCATTAGCAAAAGATGAAATAATTAAAAAACCCAAGGAAATTAGAGCAGCCAGAGTTTTCCCCTCAGTCTGCTGTCTAAATTGAGTATAAACAGAAAATGTAGTGTCATTAAAGTAATTAAGCTTAATTAACTGCATTATGATATAATACTAGTGACACTACCCTGTTGCCACTATCTAAGATGAATGTTATCAGTCAAATAAGTGTTTTCTTTTAAAACCCTACCATTGGGCTACAGTATCAATATGTTTAATTAAGAAAACTTCTAGAAGAAAACATGGTATGTAAATAAATCATCTGCAAGTATAAGTCTTACAAAGTGTAGAATTTTAGCCTTTTTTTACTAAGGTTGTAAAATTGCAACTGTACAACTGTACTTTCTATCTCAGAAATTACTTCACCTATCCTGAGGAAAGCTAAGACAATAACATATTTCCTGAAAAAAAAATGGCATTACACTTTGGGACATCATAAACCATCTTTATTAGATAGTACTTTCTTCAAATAACATCTTGGCAGTATTGCAACTTGATTTACCAAAACTACATCACTGCTCCCGCAGTTATTTCTTGATTAAACATATTAACTCTACACAATGTGAGAAGCTACACACACAAAGGTATAGAATATTCACACTATTTTGATCTTACTAAAAACCAGCAGCACCAACTGTCCAAAAGGGAGATTTTTTTTATTTAATAAAAGTGTCACTTTTAATAATACTTCTGGCTCTTCTGGGATCTTAGGTGGTTCTTTTAGTCTATGTGTAGTTTCAGTTCATTTCTCTTCCTCTGAGGAAAGTTGTTTCCTAAGAAGTTCTTTATCAAGGTAAAAGCCACTATCTTAATTTTAAATGTTTTCTCAATTTCCTTAATTTCATTATATGCCTTTAATGTCTTACAGTCCTCAAAAAATTCTCTTTAGAAAAGCCAGACCAACCCAAGTCATCATCTTGGTGGTGGGTTTTAGCATAGCAATGGAATCTGCATTTTACAGATGACCTAAAGTTTTGACAGCTGGTGACAATGAAACCAATAATTTGTGCTGATTAAGAGAAGTTTTTCAAAGATTGGTGGAGGGGTTTTTTCTGTTGTTGTTTTTCTTTTTCTTTGTGGTTTTTAAGATCTATTTTTTATATGTGTATGTATGTATATATGGGAGAGTCATATTTTGTTGCAATGAGAAGTATCAGTTAGATCCAGTATACTAGAAATATCCTTAAAAAAAGGAAAACTAGACATCACAGTCATGGAGTCAGATCTCTCCCTGTGAGGATGAGAACATTTTCTAGATCAAAGCTCATTTAATGCATACTCCAAAGCACTTCCTTTAGTGACAAACGAGCAGGTTCAGACAAACGATGGCTTCAGTCTGTTTTTTCGCTGGATATCAATCTGGAACAGTGTGAAAGTGAGTTTGAGGTTTTGTAGATAAGGTGATAAAATTCTAGAAGAGGGGTTTGACCTCCTCATTACTGGGAACCACCATCAAATCCCAGGGCTGGATGCGAGTTATCTTTAAGGATGCTCCTCATCAGGCTTTCTCACACATTGCAGAACTGAGATGAATTCAAAGGCTTCAGCACACAGACTGCAGGAATGAACAGCCTTTCCTTTTAAAGAACACTGAATGACAAGAGGAGAGAAACATAAGTTTATCCTTTAGACTGTAACTGCTTCAATTTATTGGCATCTGTTTTTTCCAGACCTTTAAGAAGAGGAGAGATCTGAAGAATGAAATGGCCCAAAGAGGACTCCTGATATTCTATGTACACGTGCCAAGATACATCCTTGCATTTGGATTTTATCTTTTGCAACCTAATTTTAAAGCTGGTATAAACATGTACAGTTTCATTGCATTTCAGCAGCATTTTACCTTATTATGCCAACAGACACTTTGTATCTTAGTGCTTGAAAAAGCATTAGCATATGAATTTACCTATAAATATGAATAAATAGGTGCAGATGGGAGCACACAGCAAACAAACATTTGCCTTTCATAAGGCACCTCATTGTTATACAGAAGCCTACTCAATTATTCACGAACTGTGAGATACTCTTTTATCCCTGGCCTACTTTAGGATGCCATTGGCTGTAATCAAAACTTCTGAAAGGCTTCTAAAGTCCTCAGATAATTGGGGAAGCCATTGTGAGAGAAATCAGCATCAGCCCTTTCAGAACTGAGAGAATTAGAACCACTCACTGTGTTGTCTCCATAATACGTAGTATTTCCTGTGAGACTGTTTTCCACATATGCGTAGTTGAAGAAATGCCAAATATTTGATCATTTAATCAGGGTTACATCCTTGGATGAGCACTCGCTGTTCAACAAATAGGATTTTAAAATTTTGTATCAAGGGCAAACAACACAAAGTCTGCCCCATGCCGTTGCATTTTTTGCTGGAGAAATTCAGGAAGATGGCATTAAGTACATGCTGGGTTTAGGTTTTCTTTTATTACTGTATCAATTAGAAAAAATTAGTTCATTACAATCTTGAGAAGGATTCTATTGAAATTACCTGCAGAGCCTTAGGCATAGCAGAACCTCTTTAAACAACACCCTTCCTATCTCAGTTTTACAAGATGGGCAAAGCACAAAAGAAATATTCCTCCAGACCCTATTACCCAGGATGTTCTGCAATTATGTATCAGTAAGCCATGGCAATAACTCAGCACACTTGTGCTCTGGTGAGAACTGATCAGGTTGCCCCTTGTGATAGCATATGGGAATGATTTTGGTTACAGCGTGACAGCTTACGGGGGAGAGAAGCCTCTTTCCTCAAGATGGACCCTGAGCAGCCTCATCTTGTTATCGAGAGGATTCCAGAACCTGGCACAATACTGCCTTATCACCCCCCCCAAGAAGATTTCTGAAACCTTTCTAGTTAGAAATTTGACTTCTAATGCTGATACGTATCTATTAATCTTCAGATCTTTTCTTTTATATTTGACTTGAAACACTGCAACAGATCAATTAATTATGCAATCTCTGCAAAATCTTATTTTGATACTTCTGCTTAATGTAGTACACTGCTCAGCTCACATTTTCAGCATGATCATATTTTTTTAATATTCTTGACTAATATATGCAAAAATTTGGCCTCTGAATGGGCCATTACTTTTCATGATCACATCATACAATTCTGTTTTATTGTTGCCATGGCTGTTCATAACAAATCCATTAAAATATATTTTGCAGGAAATCCACTGGCTAAATTTTTTTTTCAGAAAGAAGGAAATATTTTCCTCTTTTCTAAAATAATTTAAAATAATTGGTTTATAGTGGAAATTTAATATAGGATTTTCCATTTCCCAGAGATTTCTAAAGCTTTTTCCTAGGCATTTACAATAAATGCTTTTGAGATTCACATTTCTTTTTATCCACAGCTGTAGCAAATAAAGCTTTCCCAGTCATCCCTAATATTTAGAGAAGGGATTTTTATTGACAACTTTCTACACATTAATCCCGAAATTTCACACTCAAACAACACAACAGAAAGCAGAAACAACAACAACAAAAATTCCCCCAGGCTTTTTTTTAATAAAGTTACAACACTATAAGCTTTTTTTCCAAATCACTTTAGACGCTCTGAAATCTCCCTGCACCTTTCCAAAGGACAGTACAAATGACAGCTTTCTTGGGTATATTGGAAAACCATCTAATTTTCTGCCACTAGCTGTAGAAACATTTGTCTCTTGAGAGAAACAGCAATGAGTCAGCTCCTAATTACTAACAGAAACCACCACTGACCAGGACAGGCACTGAAGCATCACTCACTGAGCTTTTTGCTAGCATAACCCATCAAATTTTCTCCCAGGAAGACAACAACATAATAATATTCAATTCTGCATTTACATCTCATTATGTGCAGGAAAGGCTAGTTGATTCCTCATCCCTGACTTGCCATGTGCATTGCTCTCCTGTTTGACAAGACAACAGCTGCAATATATGCATTAAAAACACTAAAATATGAATGTGTTCAAGTTTACCTCACTAGTTATCTCCATTAAAAATGGACATTTCTGTGGGCTATGTGAGAGAAATGCAGTTTGTTGTGAGATTAAAAAATGTAGTTGCAACTTAAAATATAACATTCATAATGAGAAAAATAAAAATAGATGTCACAGTAAAGGCATATTTAACCATTGTTTTGACACACACCATTTTTTGATTCTGTGCATAATTTGGCTAAGGGAGAAGAGACAAGAGGTGACACCTTACTTCTTCCGTGAAACTACACTTGTCACACACGCAAGTAAAACTTAGGAGAAATTGAACCATAGTTATTATCTATAAAAAGGCCCAGGAGGAAAATGGGGATCCATACCTCAGCCAAAAGAGCAAGTTACAGGATCTAAGCTACTGCTGAGTCAATTCAAGAGAAAAAAAAACCTGAACTACAAACCAAAACACCTCATGGTTGCAATCCACTCTCCTGAGCTCCCAACATTTGAACAGCTCTGATTTTGCTGTCTACCTTTTTGACAGTAGAAATTAAATACAGTTCCCACTGCACTAATTGGGTGCATTTTGGGTGGCAAATTTGGATTCACATGAAGAGGCAAGAGAGGCGGAGCACTGCTGCACAGCACTGAGCTCCCAAATTGGCACAGAGGGTGCAGAGTGGCAGGGAATAGAGGCCAGCTCCTGCTCCTTTAGCACTCTGCTGGGAACTCACCTTTCCCCCAGCAGCAGGGCAGAGACACAGCACAGCCATCTGATATCCAGCACCCAAACAGGAGAGGCAAAATGAATCCATAGCCCTGCTCAGAAGCAAGAGCTGACCTGCTCCTGTCAGCAGCTCTGGGATGTGGGGCTGACTTTATCACAAGACACAATAAACCTGGGTAGTTTCAATGTTTTTTCTTTAATTGACTCTAACTTTCCACCTGCTCTTGCCTATTTCAACGTATTTTCTTCCAATGTTACCAAAATATCTACCACAAAGCAACCACAAATAAAAGCAAAGCTGTTTAAGCTGTAAAGTCAGGATTAAAGAAATCCCACAAATACATACAAAAAAAAAAGACTACTAGTGTTTTTAATGAGAAATATTGTCTGAAGGTATGCTATGAATGCTATCCAGCAGGGAAACATTCCTCATATTTTATAACCTTGCATGTACCCTTGAGCTTCATTTCATCATCCAAATTAGGGAGCAAGGTTAAACTTCTAGTTTATAGAGCTTGGAGCACGACCTTCTGCAACAATACAATTAGGTGTTAGATAATTTTAGTATCATAGTTAAAATCCTAACATTTCTGATAGCATTTTTTTATTACTAATATTTTGCACATTGCAAATCTGCTGGCATTTAAAGTTAGGAATTGAAGAAATAAAGAAACATCTGCTACAAACTGTTTCATCTAAGATTAGATCAATCCTTGTGGGCTTGATTGCAGTCTGACAATTAGGATGGTTAGAGAGAGATGATTAGGGACAATTCACCCAGTTATAGTATACACACGTCATCTTTTTGCTGCCATAACATGCCATTACAGATTCATATAGATGCTTATAATATACTATAATTTATGGTGTTATAGTCACAGGCTATACATGTAATCCATAAAAGGATTTATTTTATTATTAGGGATTTATGTGAAATCAAAGTACACCATAGCAATTTTCCAACTATTCCTCTACTAGCTAAACTACTCTGTGCATCATGCAAACACTTTAGTTATGGAATCTGAAGGCTTTTTATTTTTATGTTTTTAAAAGAGAGTGGAGGATGCATATGTGAATAGATCTGCACCTTGCATTCCTGTGAAAAGTGTTGTACGACTCCATCAATCCTTAAGCACCCATAATTTAAGACTTCACCATTGTTGCTGTTTTGAAGTACCATCAGGGCAATTCAAGGGCAGAAGGACAGCCTACACAAATAACACACTCTGACTCCACAGCAGTCTGCAGGTCAGCAGAATTTATAACTTACATCTGAATTGATCTTACTGTTATTTAAAAAAATCAGTTCCAGTAGCCATTTCTTTTGGCTTTCTGCATCTCTGACTCAGTTTTGGCAAGACTAACTGCAGTGATCCTTTTGGAGGAAAGCTAATACTGCTCACTTCATGTCTGGCCTCAGAGTTGATGACAAAAAAAGACCCTCAAAACCAGAAGAAAAAATTTGGTTTCAACTATTGTAGCACACATCCAGCAGAAAAATCCCAGAGCTTGCAATATTTTTTAAAGAAATTATTATGCACAAGAAATCTCAAGCATTTCACTGAGTTTAAGCTGAATGTGCAGCACCTGCTTAAGAATAATTATGTACCCATGTATGTTGATATCTCCTCCTAGACGTACTTTTCTCAATGTAATTTAAAAAAAAATACCAGCAGAGAAAGTTATGGTTTTGCAATATTTTAATATTAAATTTGAGTAAGTTCTCAAACTGAACTGGAGTAGCTACCTTACTTAACTCATCTGAAGGGTATTTTTTAGTGGAAATCCCACTTTTGAAAAAATTTTTTACCTAATTAATTACAAGTAAACATAGTCTGCTTGAATTTGAAAAACTGCAAATGATGGTTTGATACACTGCAATGGAAAGCAATATTTAGAGAAGAAAACTAGGACTCCTTTATTTTTAATACTATAAATACACATACAAATAATGGAAATATAACTATGTTTCTTCCACTGATGAGATTATTAAGCTGAAACATGGTATCCTTTAAGCATATTTTGCAGACAGTAATCACTTCTTGAAAAAATTGAATGTATTTATTGTACCTACAAGGGAACCTAATGCTGAGAAACAAACAAGTTATTGAGATAGAATTCTTATTTATGTCTCTAGAAAACAAAATTCAGGCTGTTACACACAAGCTGAAATAACTGAAAACACACTGAAACACACTGAAAGATGGTATCGATCAGCTCAGATCTTTAGTACTTTATGTTAGGAAGAAAGGGATTTGTGAAAGTAAGTGTTAAAAAATCATGCAACAGACTACCTTAAAATGAAGCACAGCTTCAGAATAAATAGTAATCACAAACATCTGTTCTATACTACCAAAGGGGGGAAAACTCAAATAATTTTTACAGCTCAAATTTAGAGGGTTACAAGCTCAAATCTATCTTCAGAATCCAAAATGATTCCTTAGGTTTACATCAGCTAGATTTTGTAACATATCATGGAATCACAGAGGAGTTTGGGTTGGAAGGGACCTTAAAGATCATCTAGTTCCAATCCACTCTGGACACAAACCCCATGGGGGGCAGGGACCCCTCCCACTAGGTCAGCTTTCTCAAAGCACCATCCAACCTGGCACTGAACACTTCCAGGGATGGGGCACCCACAACTTTTCTGTCCCTGTGCCTCACCATCCTCACATTAAAGAATTTCTTCCTAATATCTAATCTAAGCCTACTCTCTTTCAGTTTGAAGCCACTCCCCCTTGTCCTATCATTACATGTCCTTGTAAGAAGTCCTGCTCCATCTCTCTTGAAGGCCCTCTTGCCCTCTTTAGGTACTGGAAGGTTCTCTAAGGTCTCCCCAGAGCCTTCTCTCCTTCAGGCTGAATAACCTGAACTTTCAGCCTGTATTCATAGGAGGGTGCTCCATACCTCTGATCATTTATCTTTTCTCTACATTATTGCAGAGAAACCCATCTCAGCAAAGGCATCAAAGTTCTCAGGATGCCGTTGTTTTGACTGATAAAATAAGTGAAAAGTTTGCTTTGCATGGGATTTAACACAGCTGAGCACAGCACTTAGTCTAAAGCACTTTTTGTAAAGAAAAAGCAATGAGAGAGGACTGTAAGTACCACTGTATATTTATGTAGGACTATAATTTCTAACAGCAATTGATCCTCAGAGGAGAATAAGAAAGTTAGAGCCTTTTATTCTTTGACATATTTTGTAATTTCAGCATATATTTAGAAAACCTTGCAAACCCAGCCACACTGCTGTAAATGGGTGAAAGCTCACTGTAATCTGTGACTCTATCAAATGCCTGGTCCTTCCCCCTGGCACACAGGCATGCATGAAGTGTGTGCATCATGTTTATACAGTGAGACTAAACAATATATGAATGCCAGTGTAGAGGAAAAGCTCTTTAAACATATTTTGATGCACTATACCACAGAATAGGAACAGATTTTAAAAACTGCATTTTCAATAAACCTCTGAAATACCAGGTTGCATGACTCAATTGTGTTGGTTTCCTACAAACCGAATTAATCCTTTTTTTTTTTTTTTAATGTAGTTAGATATTCCTCTTTGAATCCCATTTAAGCACTATGACATGGCCCCTAGATTTTATGGAGCAATTAATCTTACATAAAAAATAAGGCGTTCTGCAAAATGAAGGCTGCCGCAGGGTTTGAGCAGGACCATACAAATAGTAATGTTCAAGAGGATGTCTAATTTCAGCGCTGTTTTTCTGGCATTTGATCACCTGCATTACTGTAACCTATAGGTTAAATCTCCTCCTGACAAAGAATCATAGTTGTAAGAGATGCTATCATGCCCCAAAGACCTTCATGACTTCTTATGTTTAAATTAACTGCAAGGGAGGAAGATGAATTCACATCTTGTGGTAAGTGGAAATAGTTAAAAGCTCAGAGTTAACAAGAATCCACTGTCACAGAAACTAAACAGATACTAAAATGGAGTAATTCACTGAAATTTCCTGCAATATTTATGCACAGAACTACCTTGAAGTAAAACAAACAAACAAACAAACAAACAAAAAAACCCCCAACCAAACAAAAATCGTATCAAACACCCAAAAAAACCGCAAGAAGAACTTGCTCTAGGTGTTGTAACTTTCAGACGAATACAGACAGAAAGATACATATTCCAAACTCTGCTTCATTTCTATAAGTGATTTGCTTTCTGCCACTCTTGTGCTACTTACTCTACTGTATTTCCAGAAAATCTCTGCTTAAAGACGTTACCAGTCTGCTATTACAAGGCATCAATATTGTAATGGATAAAGATGTAATCCAAAGCAAGAAAAAGATGAGAAAACAAATGTTTTTACACACAACTAAGAGGATTTGGAAGAAAAAGCTATAGCCCTTAGCTCTTGTAACTACCAACACCAGCTCTGTTCCGCTTTTGTTGCAACAGCAAATTTTTAACAGATAAAGACAGCTTTTACTCAAAGAAAAATAGCATGAAATAGCTTCCCTCAGAACACAAATGCAGCTGGTGTGTTACATTCCCAGACAGTATGTCCTGTGGGGAAATAGCTACTACAGGGGATTAGGAACCACGTTCCTCCGACCCCAGGGAAATCAAGCAGAGGAAAAGCAGATCGTTTCCAAACCCAAACTTCCTGACTCCAAAAGACCACTCTGAATTCCCTGCTCTGTACCTGTGACTGGTAAAAAAATCTGCCCTGAATTGTTGGAGAGATTCACCTAAAATGTATTCAGGTAAATCAACAGAAGCAATGTTTTAGTGTGCTTTGGCTCAGACCCAGACTGGTAACACTCAAGGCCTCAAAGATCAAACATGAATTTCTTTGTTAAAGGAGGTATGGTCATCCCACTAAGCTAATATTATTATCTAGTAGGAAAAAACCCTCTCCAACAACTTTCCCACCACTCCCCCTACATTCACTGATTATCACCAGCATTCCAGAACTTGCAGGAGCTAAGATTGTCCTTCTACAACTATTTCCCATGGGCAGAAGAAAATTATTAGTCTACCCAACTGATGCTATTTATTTTTATAGTCTCATCAGCCACTTAGAAATAGAAAGCACATTGATTTTCCTTGCTCTGGGGACTACCTGAGGGCACGAGTGGGTGGAAGGAGAGAAAAAAAAAAAAATTACAGCATTTTTGGTCAAATTTAACAAAGGACAAACATCTAGCATGTTGGTTCAAGAGTACCTAACACAAGTACCTTTTCTCACTTGTAGAATTAGAAGTGCATGTAGGACAGCATCAGAAAGTTGTGCTGCTGCCTTCTCACTTCCTGGCACTGCTGAGATGGTCTCAGATATAAGATATGAAGCTGTAATGTGCAGTCTAATATAGAAAAGAAGCAGGGTGGTAATGCTGTGTGCTCACTAGTATTAATTCTACCAGAAGCAACATCGGGTTTGGAGTAATAATTCCTATCTTTGTTGTGAAGTCTTAGTAAGAGTTTAAGACTGAAAACATAGGTAGCTTGTTACAGATACCCCTTCATTATACAGTGAGAGTAGTGAGCAAACTCCCAAACCACAGCAAGTCAGCTTCTTGTTAAGCAATCTTTCCATGTAAAAGTCATCAGAATACTGTGGTTACAATATAAAATATGCAGATTTTATGGAAAATACCCAGTAGGTTTAATAGAATGATTACCTTTATTAATAACCACTCTGAGTAAGAACATGCTATGAATCATGAGCTACAAAAAAATTACCAAATTCTGTATGATACAGAATTCTGTAAATTCAGATACTATGAGAGAATGGACTATCAACTTTATTCTATTTTTTAGTATTAGAACAGCTAAATAAGCAAAGTATTATGACCAGCCCTTAGCATCTTCAAGAATTTATGTCTATGGTTGCTTTTGACTAGGCCACCACAGTTGCTGCCTTACACATCAAGAGTCCACAGAAAGTGCACCTTCTTGACTGATTTTATTTAGAACAAAGTCATGGTGAGAACTCTCAAATGATTTTTAATACCTTAGAATTAAAGTTTCTGATTTGGAGGTGGGGTAGGGAGGAAAGACAAGGAAAGTGTAAAATTGAATAAAAGCACTGGAAATCTCAGTCAGCCTCACTGAACCATTCAGAGTTTGAGAGGTGTTTTATATTAGGCATATATTTGCATTATCTATATATCAGATAATATATGCTGAGAGCAGCAGATAAATTCTGTCTCTGCATGTTAATCAACACATACTAGGGCCATTCCCCAATAGATGTATATCATAAATAGGTTTCTAAAATCACCGTTATATTTCCAGTATCTCAGAAATTAATCCAAGCAACTCTTCATATGTGGTGATTAAAACTCTTGCCTCGATACAGACAGGTCTGAGTCCAGCACTGCAGAGCAGCAATTGCTACACTGTCATTCCTTTTTAGGAATTTCCTTTAAAGTGTGCACTTAGATGACCCTTGCATATGAACCAAAAGAGAGTTAGTTAAGAGTTGGGCATAGATGAATGAGAGAAAATGTGCAAGTCACTGAGCCCTGCCTCCTTCAGCTGCAGAGAGCCATGCAATAGGTGCCTGCTACTCCTTCTGTACTCATCACACAATTTATATCTAAGGAGATATTTGAAGTGTGACAGTTTTTCTTCTTGTCCTTATGGTACTGGCTCACTAGGATTGAAATAATTTCCTTTCTGAGGAGTCACAGGGAGACAAAATACTGGACATTTCATATTCACGGTTCTTTTTCATAGGTGCTCAGTGGTTAATACATAGGCACAGTGCTTGGAGAGAGTTTTTATTGTGATTTAATTTATGAGCCTTGTCCCAGAGCAAATTCTAATTCTTGCAGCTAACATCTGCATGAAAGGATTTTTGCCTTTTAGTTGAAATCACTTGTTATAGTACATTCCACTAGTGGCTTTTGTGTTTTTAACATATATTATCAGGAATCTATCAGCAGAGAGCTGTTCAGGTGAAGAAGACATTAGTTCAGTGCCACATTCACTAGAGAAGTCACAGCATCAGGTCACAGCAAGACAGCCACCGTGACACTCAGCAGTTGAGGATGCTGCACCATCTTACTTTTTGATGGCAGAGGCTTTTGTTCTGTTTTTCTTTAGGAGGATCTAGCTCTATTCTTCTCAGCACACAATATGTAATTCTTCCTTTGGCTCATCTACCTTTCAAATTAACAAGTCCCTGGTTCCTACTGTTTTCCCTATGGTCTCCTTAAGTCTGCTCTGCTGGACTTTTAAATATCTTTCAATAATCACTTTAAATTAGTTCAGTCTTGGTTTATGATAGATTTAAGTTCTAAGACTTCATGAATTAATAAAATATTGCATAAACGGAGAAGACTTATAATGGAAGATCAGCCCTATTTACAGTGATTTTTTTTAACCTGTTCACAGAATTCTACCTCTATGGTTACGTTTCTGCTGCTATTTCTATTGTTGCATACAACAGGAATTCCTTTCTTCTATGAAATGTCCCCATTCTTTTATTATTAGCAGCACACCAACTGAAGAATATTACCAGCATTAGTAATTGTCTCACAGGATGTGTTCCACCAGATACACTGTGCGATGCCATACAGGAATTTGTCTGATTCTTTCTACACACACTGCTGAAGTTTCCTACTCTTAATCGTTAGCAAACATCATCCTACAACACTTGCTTCAGTGTAATGTGCTTTAAAATATTTTTTAGATCTTTTTGGTGCTCCTATCCTTGTTTCTGAAGGCTGCAGAGACTAAAATGTAGTTTTCAATGGTACAAGCATTGGAAGACAGGAGGACTATGAGGGTTTTCATTTTTTCAAAACTTGGTCTTTGTGGAAAGTAATAGCAGAGTTCACTATGTGGTTTTCATGTCTTATTTAGATTAAACTTTTCCAGACATCTTTTGCAGATGAAGGGCTTGCTCAAAAGGGAGTGAGAGCAATAGTCCCACTGACCACAGGCAGAAACCAGAAGAAAAGAGAACAATGGTCTATTTCATAAACTGAGCCAAACTTGGCTTCAAAATAGTGTCATTAAGTTAGGTGGTCAGAATTAACAGGTCTATGTCAATATTTTCCTGCTTTCTTTTCAGATTTTTCTTTTTTGATCACTGCTAACAAAAAATTCATAATCAAAACTTAGTAGAAAATTAGGAAAAAATTTTTTTACAAGATATACCTATGCAGATCAACTAGAGCTGATTTTTGGGACAAATAATTTCTACAGGCACAGTATTATTAATATTTTAGAAGCATTAGAATTGCCTTGACAGAATTTACACCAAGTAGTTCACTTATATTCAGCTTGTCTTTCCGTGGTCTTCCGCATCTAGAAATTGTGAGAAGGCTGCGCATTTTTTATTTCAATCTTTAGTTCTAGAGGTCTTTAAATCACTTCCAATTAAAATGGAAGCTATATAATTCTACCTAGAACTAACTAAATAATTTTGCCTAGGATTAACTAGAATATTTTGAATGGGTTAAAATAATAATTTCTTTGTCCAGCACAAACTTTGGACCATGCTGTCAGCTTTGTTTTGAGAGTCTTACTGCTTATTTACCATGGGATTACTTTAAAAGAAAAGTTATAAATTCTCTTCCTTTCCCCTATGCCTATAAACAGAAAAAGATATTTTAATTTATTGAGGTATAAGTCTTTGAGTGTTTGATTTTTTCAGAAAAAGCAAGGCAAACCATTAAAAAAATCCCTCAGTGACCATAAGCTAATTCAGTAACAAAATACAACACATATTTAATCCCTTTAAGGTTTTGCATGTTGTGTCATTCTACTTGTCACTGATCTTTTTAACAACACTACACCACTTCTCCAGAGATCTAAGTCAATTATATAAGTGGGTGTTTGTTCTAAAAATACACCCACGATTAAATGTCTCAGAGTGTGTGTATACCTCTACTCAGAAGCTGAACCTTCACTGGGGGGAATGTATATCCTCAAAATGAGAGTACAAAAGATGTCAATATTCAACTAATTCAACTCATTTATAGGCACTTCAGGAGGAAAATTAATTAGCACAGAGAATTTAAACAAAGTATATGTTATTAAAAAATATAAGCACTTGCAAGCATTGCTGGCTGAAGTTCTTAATTTCTAGAGCGGTACTTCCCAATTTTGCTACAGGTGATTAGAATTTCTTAGAACTGTCATAAGACATGGTGAATGTGTTTTAAGAGAGTGCTTACATTAAGAAATCTATTTTAGTATCCTTTTCATTACTGCTGCAGAAAATTCCTGCAAAATGTGAACAGCAAAGCTTGATATGATGGCTGAGATTATTTTAAAATCACATACCAGTAGTTAACAGTCCCACTCTGGGGAGTTGGGCTAGCTGACCTCCATGATCCTATGAATAAGTGAATTAGTGACTAAATTCAACCTTAAATGCTCAAATTTTCTCTTAGAATTATAATTTTCTCTGCGAGGAATTTCTGAGAGAAAAACACCTGGATATCTCTTTCTCTAAACATACAGCCTTTTTATTCTTCTCAGTTCTGCCCTCTGTTATCTTTAAAACTGCAATTCAGTGAGCTGAAGCAAAATTGGTCCACAGAGCTTACAAGAGATTTTTCCACTTGTACAACCTGAAAGCAGGATTCTCAAGGAAAGGCAATTGTCTATCAAGGACTACTTCTGAAACTCTAGAAAGCATTAATCCGATGTGCTTTTCCCTTAATTTTCTCTTTCCACTTCCTTAGTCTCCTCTTCCCTTTTCCCCTCCCCAATTTTTATATTGCTATGTAAAAGCAATATAAACTTTTCATCGCATTTTGAAAAAGTAATTTAAGATGGGAGCTCTTTCTCCTCCCAAGCTGAAACTCAACGTTTTCACTTCTGAATAAAGGATTTCCTAAAAAGCTTATGTATTGTTAACTTTACTGAAAGCAAGGATCTTTTAACAATGGTTTTGGCCCACTATATAGAGGTAAAATATGATTACATCTCAGGATTAAGGTTCAGTAATTTCTAGAGAAAAGTTTAGTGTTGCTTTGTTAGAGTAAGAATATGCATTTTCATTTTATCCATCAGGCTTTATGCCTCCGAGTTGCATAATCCTCTGCCCTCATCTCTTCAGTTGAAACAGCACAGATCAAAACATGCATGCAGATGTCAGGCTCTGAACAAAAGCTGAATAGAAATTAGACTGCAAACACTGGAATGGTGGTTTCTATTCTTCTGAAATTATGAAGAAACAGAAATAACCCTGTATCTAGGATCACACTATTATAAAAATGTGTGCTTTTACTTTCACTACACAATTTACTCTTTGTTCACAAGTTTTTGAAGTTTTGAACACATCATCAAGACATTTGTACCACAACGTATTTGGGAAAATTCAGAATTTCTACCTTTTCAACCAGTCTAGGATAACCAGTTAATCTGTGCAGTATCCTGCACAGATTAAGTATGACCATTTTGTTAAATTTTAGAGAAGAAATAGTATATGGCCAACATACAGGATTATAAATTGAGGTGGGTTTTTTTCTGTAATGGCACCTGGCTCCTCTTTTCCACATCAGGTTTTAAGTCCTGCCACTGCTGTAGCAGTGGTTTTGATGGCAGCATCCATCATGAAATTATATCACAACCTAGGCTAGAGGGACCACAGGCTCAAATCAGCTTCTTTCTGACAATTTCAAAAACATATTTAACACCTTGCAAACTACAAGGGACATTGCTGAAATTTCATCGATCTTAAAATCTTCTTTATATTTTAGACATTTTCATTACCAATCCAGGAGTCCTAAGTGTCTGTGACTGGTGTTATTCCACAGATGTAAAATAGAAAATAGAATTTACTACTAAACATTCAAAAAATCTGATTTTCTACACGTCATCTGCAATTAATGCTGGCTGAATGACCAGGGTAAAAACTTCTTTGTGATGACACCTAGCATGAATAACTAGACTTCATGTCTTTCACTTCTTATCTAAATAGCTACAAGTACTGCTGAAGACAGGCAGAACAAGTTGCTTTAACCTACTGACATGTAGTCAGATACACCAGAAGCAATAAAAAAGTTTAAAAAAAATTCCATTTTCAAATCCCAATTGTAGATTCCTTGAAGAAAATATGAGAGTGGTAAATATATAAATAACGTGACATTTACTATCCTTCTTTTCATGTTACCCTACTCCTTTTCTCTTGCTGTGATATCCACCACACCCCAGGGGCAACTATTCACTACTAAACACAAACCGGAAAAAATAATTTGATTTCTGAGAACTGGAAGGAAAGGAGAAATAAATTTCTATCTCGTATCACTGAAGAACCATTTTTCAGACAGAATTAAATAATTAGAGTTTAGTCTCCAGAGAAGACTCCTGGATAGCCAAAATCTGAAAACAAGGGAATTTTGCCAGTGAAAATGGCAGCTGTGATTTGAAAGCTGACATTTCAGTTGTCTAATTTACAAGAAAGAATTTCACCTATGCACCTGAAACTTTGCACCTATTCAAGCAGCAATGACTAAAACATGGAAGAGAAAGAAAGGTCCAAGAAAGGACAACCTCTAAAAATCACTCATCTCATACATGAATGATCCTGTTCAGATCCACAGGACAGACATTTCCTGTCTTGCAGTAAAACAAGTGGAGTGGGAAAGTCTCAGAAATGACCATTTCTCTCCCTTTCTGGACTTCCCTCACCCCTCTGCCAACTTCTTTAGCTAATCCTTCAAAACGAAGCAAAATAAAAGTCTGACAGAATCTGTTCCCCTGCAGGTACACACAGATACTCAGCCAGAAACTTCAGCATGATTGCTAGCAGTTCCTTCATCAATTACCTTGTTTATTTCTTGAATTTAGTAAAGAGATTTTGCTTAGAGAATAATCATCCTGTTTTGTGGGAATTGAAAATGTAGGTGTCACAGTTTAACCCAGCAGTTAGCTAGACACCCCACAGCTGCTCGCTCACTCAGTCCCCTGCCAGCAGGATGGGGGGGTAAAACTGGGGGGGGAAAAGTAAAATTTGTGGTTTTAGATAACGACAGTTTAATAGGATAGAAGTGGAAGAGAAAACAACAACAGGAACAACAATTTGAGAAATTAGTTAGAATACACTAAACAAGTGGCACACAATGGAATTGCTCACCCACCACCCACTGGCATCGCGATGCTCAGCCACTTCCCAAGCAGTGGTCCCCTGCCAGCTTTATCCCTGGCTTACAGACCCAGCATGATGCCATAAAATATGGAATATCCCTCTGATCAGTTGGGGTCAGCTCTCCTGGTTGTGCCCCCCACAAATTCTTGTGCATCCCAACCCTCTGGTGAGGTGGGCTGAGGAGCAAAGGCCTTAATGTTGTGTAAACACTGCTTGGCAAAACTCAAAACATCCCTGTGTTATAAATATTTTTCTCATTCCAAATCTAAAATGCAGCACTGTACCAGCTACTAGGAAGAAAATTAACTCTAGCCCAGATTAAACCAGGACAGTAGAACAACAGAGTATTTATGTAAGGTCTGCAGTAATTGGACATCTATGCTGAGCACCCTAATTTCTGGGTTGAAATAGGTTTGCGTCCAACCAGTTTGAATCAGGCACAGAACCTGTAGTTCTCAAAATTTAGGCAAGCGCTTTACAGATCAGCTATATATATAAAAAAAAATCTGAATGTAATGGTGTATTAAAAACACCTCAATTAACCTCAATTAACTCATAATTAATATTTGGTGTATTTTATTTCTTTCCCCTGTATTGAAACAGTTTCTGAGAGATTTCTCTCTCATTTGTATCTTCACACTGGATCTGGCAATGAAGCATAAACTGTTGGTATCACATCTATTTCCATAGCAACACACCAATTTCCCAAGCACTGTCATGCTTCTACTCTTACTGAGGGCTGAGAGAAAAGCAAGGCTGAGGAAATGTTTGTCAAGCATTCAAACATGGAGCTAGTTTCAAGTATCCTCCTAAAGTGGATCAAACTATCTTCAGCTAGAATACTACACAAATACTTACAAACAAACCAATAAATCTTTGGGGTTTTTGCTGTGATTTGTGTTGCTTTGGTTTTGTTTTTTTGATCAATCATAACATCAATGTTCCTTAGTTACTTCCAGTAAATCTCAAACAGTGAGCTTCAAAATAGACACTTGATTTTAATGTCCATTCCCATTCCTTATACCATTTGTATGAAAACAAAAATTATCTAAATAAAGGATGAGGTCTTCATATGCCTTACCACTGCAGTACTCAATATAAAGCCCTTAGAGGATAGAGTAATACAACGTACACTGTATCTTAGACATGAAATTGATTGAAAATTTTGTGCCTACTGCCACCATTCATTACTTACTAAACAACACTAACAGGAAATTGATATTCACAACAGCATAGGTTTCACTATTGGTTAATAAACAAGAAAGCTCTGGAAGAAAGCTACCACATTAATAATGATCATAATTCATGAAAAGAAAACAAGCATAATAGCACTTCATAGAGTCTTTTTTAGCAAGATACAGAACTCTGATGAAATTTTAGAATTTTTTTTTCCAAGAGTGCCCCATAGAGTATATTTCTCAGAACAGATCTTAAAGCTGTCAAAAGAAATAATCTGACTACAAACTGTTATGCTTTATATACAGCCAAGCCAATTAGTCACTCTGCTCCTATCAGAGACTTTCAAATATATTGTACATTGACAAGCTGCCTACACAATAGCAGCCTTATGATAGGAAAGTAAAAAGCAAAAGTAGGAAAAATTAATAACACATTGAACACATGCTCTGTCTTTCAGAGTCTCCCTATCTTTGACAGAACTGGTCTGAATCAAACCTCCATGCTTTCCTTGATCTTCACTCACATCTTTCAAACTCCAGCTCACCCACATACCCCAAGAGCCAGCACCAGTTTTTTTTCCTTAAATCCTGTAACCCTTTCAGGGATTCACATCAAAAATGTCAAGTCTTGATAGACTTTTACAAGAGCCAAATGCTTCTAGTGGCACCCAGCCAGTTCATCTTAAACAGCCATCCCACACCTAGAGGATTTAATAAACTGCTGTGACTAAAGGAAAGACCAGTGTTATAAGATGGGTCTATAACCAAATTAAGATATTTCTGTCAGTCAGAAGAGGGTGAAAGAACAACATGGATCATCTTCCAGTATTATGTATCACACAAACTCCTGATTAGTTCTTTGATTCACAGTGTCTGGTATCTTAAAAGAAAAATACCTATGTGTGGGGAGAAAAAGACAACTGGTGTGATGGCTGAAAGTATGTTGAGATGCAGGTAGGACATAATTTACAACCCATATTTTATCTGGTAGTGACGGAAGCTCAACAAAAACCATACGTGAAACTAAACTTTATTTTTAACTTATCAGAAACATGTCTGCAAGAGATCTGAGCTGTGTTATGAATCTACTTGTTTATTGCACCCTTCCTATTCCCCTTATCTGCTGAGTCCTACTCCTCCCCACCATCTCAGCCTCCTGTTTCTTCCAGTTTCAGTGCACTAAGAACTCATTCCATCACATTACTTTTGTTCTCACTGTACTCAGGCCCATATTGCAGCCGTGCATTCAAGGTCCAAACTTTACCAGCTCATCCCCACTTATTTCCGATGTTTTTCCTGTCTAGTAAAGCTGTCTCTCCTTTCTTGATTGAAATACCTAGCCCTGAGAACCTCCCTCCTTTCAGACTGCCCAAATCACCAAAGCACCCTTTAATAACGTATACTGTGCAGTGAAATTCCTAAAAGGTGTATTTACCTAAGAGATTACAGCAATACTGTAAAAAAGGACTAATGTTTCCAACCATTTGACCATAAATCCATAAGCTCTAACCTTTTTGTAGTCTGTCTCACTTTTACAACACAGTGCCATTTCTGCTTTTTATTTGCATGCTTTTAGAAAATTACCTTCCACAGGAGGGGACCTAGCAAGGTTTGTTGATGTGAGGTAATTTCAGAGAATTAAAGAGAAGAATAATAGTTCACTTTTCAGTTAGGTCTCTGTACAGAGGATTGATTGAGATAACCTCACTAACATGAGACTTCCCTTTTATTGACTATCAATTATTTCAGTAATTTCTGTGCTGGCTGAAAGACTCAGGGTTAGGAAAACGTATATAGCTTCCTTAATGTACTTTGAGAAAAAACATTGCAAAAACTGCTCAGCCAAATAGCCTTCTTAGAGAAGAGTCTACACTGCAGCTGAGAAGAAAAGGGATGAAATTTTCTTGTGGTACTGGTCCAGACTGCAAAGCAGATGCCACTTCCCCCACCACAAAATGCATGCAAACCACTGGATGCAGAAGGCTGAAGACCTACCTGCCATGCTCCATATCTATTTTGTGATTGCCCACTTTCTCATGAGACTAAACCAACTCTTTGCCAAGCCCTTGTGTCACATAATTTCTTCCTGGCAAAGGGGTAGAATTGCATTTGTCCTTTCTTTTATCTTTGCTGTCCGGTGAACATATAGGACAAGGCATGCTTGCTTTTACTGTCTCATAGATTTGTTGCTGCTATAGCACTAAAGTTAATTTTCTATTTTAAAGCATTCAACACTGGGAACTATAAATGTAAAAAAACAGCAGTAAAACCTTCACAAATTAGTTTTGGTTGTGCCTCAAAACTATACAAAGGCTCAAACATTCCAGTGGCTACAGATGCAATTGTAAATGTTCTTTCATTTTCTTCTATTTTTTATTTCAGTCTAAGATATAGGCCCCTGATCCAACAGTTGTGGTCACCCAACAGCCTGAGAAGGAAGTTAGTATTAGGTTGTTAGAGCAAGGTAATAACTTTATGCAAAATGATTCTCACTGTTCATTTTTCTAAAGAGCAAAATCATTAAAAGTGCAGCATAATACTCTGTAATTATAATCTAAGTAATTTCCCCTGTTAAAAATACATTCTAATTGCTTTAAGTGAAAACACATCATTATAACTTCCCTTGAAAGGGGAACTAATAAATAGATTAGTAAAATCCTACAGTCAGTACATTAAATCATGTTTGTTCATTCAGCTGAGACTGGAACACGTAAAGTACATCTTCTTATGGAAAGACACAATTCGGGAGAATGGCTGGCTCTTGGGATTAGCCAAGGGATTTTGAGTTTTCCAAATCTAGCTTGGTGGTGTGAATCCTCCCCAGCTTGATGTTGACTGAAGCTTATTACCATCTGCTCCCTGTTCAGTGTCCTACATAAAATGAATTGGTTGTCTCTGCCTAATTCCAAGCTCACAGGTGTCCAAGGAAGTAAAAAGGCAACAACATTTTTTAAACTCTGAAAGCTTACATATTCTTATCTTAAAGGGGGATTTTAACAGTTAAAATATAGTTACTATAATTAGCATGGCTGTACTCAGAATCTGAGAGAAACATTTTGGTGTGTACAAAAAATTATTGTAGTTTCTATAATGCCTAGAGCAGGTGTGCAGGTAACCATTATAAGAAGGAAGACAATAACAAGGAGAGTTACAAATTAAATTATCCAGATTTCTTACTATTAACCTTTGGGTGAAAAGGCCTGCTTCTTTTTGTCATCTCAGTTATTTCAGATACACCTTTGTTTTGTGAAATAAGCACTAACTTATGCAAAGAGCAAATTAGCAAAGTGTTTTAGTTTCAAAATAGATAAAAAACTGGAATTTTTTGAAGTTACATAAAACCAGTTTTGAAGTAAACAAACACAGAGATGTAGAATTAATTCCCAGTGGTGATGAGCTGCTTCTGCTGCATTTAAGTAGCATTTCAGGCTGCTACCATTTTCTCCACAGGTCAGAATCTTACATTGCCTGTTGTGTGACTCCTCTACAAACATGTATCTATTTGTGAAACTGAACTTTGTATTATGGGAGATTAATTTTGGAAAGGAAGTACACGACAGAAAAAAAATATAAATTCAGTATTTCTTTCCATGCCTAAAAAAACAACATTAAAAATTTTTGAATTTTTAATTAGAAGCATCAATTTACAGCCATTCTTTAATTCCTTATACAAACATAATTCCTGTAAGAACTGTATTTCTTTAAAACTAATATTAGGAGAAACT
Source organism: Dicaeum eximium (assembly GCA_013396995.1). NCBI lineage: Eukaryota > Metazoa > Chordata > Aves > Passeriformes > Dicaeidae > Dicaeum > Dicaeum eximium. The sequence continues at coordinate 546,907 of VWZP01001589.1, read as the reverse complement.
TTCCAGCTGACCTCTAATTGTTGTATCTGTCAGTTCCATAAATGTCTCCATTTAAGCATTTAATTTCAGTAGTCCTTTATCAAGTGAATAAGCAGACAGTCTCAGCCAGATTTGAAATCTAATTTTTTTCCAAGTAGTAAATTTGAAACTCTTCTTGGGTTTCATATAGGTTTTAAACATTCAAACAATTCAGTAGTTTTCCTTTGGTCTCTTGCATAAGGATATAATTTTTATTTTTGCATGATCTGCATTTAAATCAGTGGGAAACTTTCAACTTATTCCAGAAGAATACAATTAAGATCTTATTGTTTGTAGGCAGAGAAAACCCTCTAAGAAGGAGTTAGAAACCCTGAAACCTTCTAAGAAAGGTTGACCCCCCAAGGGTTTTAGTCTACAGAGCTTATGAGTGTGGTTTCTTAAAGAAAAGGAAGGAAAAGCCAAACTTCATTTTTCTGAAGCATTAATGGGAATCATCTTATCCTTCAGATCCATGTCCCTCTTTGGATGATAAATGACAACTATTAGGACTCTGCTTTATCATGACACAAGCCACAAATCTCTTCACTGAAAACTGAAAAATGCAGATTTTTCAGGACAGAACAAAGAAGGACTGTGCCACGTTCTGTAAGAGTCCAGTCCCGAAACTGGCACCATGTTTCCAATGTATTGTTAAAATATAATTAAAAATAATACAAAATGCACAAAAAAAAAGTACATATGTAGAAAGTGAAATACAGCAAAGGAGCCGTTGACTTCCTGCATTTGAAATTACTTACTCTGTCCTGTGAAACCTAGGTCCAGATGAAACAAAAATATTGAATATCTGTTCACAACAGACAAGCCTTATGGAAGAATACATAAAATTTATAGTTCACTGGGCACCTTTTCTAAAGAATCAGCAAAACAAAGACAACATCAAGGAAAAATGACTATGTAAATTGTAGTGGCTTTTAGTTAGGCATCTAATTAGTCAAAATGAAAAGTAGAGATGGCAACCTGATTACTTTAGCAATTTGATTTACTCTGACCTGGGGTAGCTTCTGCATATTTTACATGTCACCTCTACAGCAGAAGGTTTATCTCACCAACAGCACTTTGTGTTCACAGACACTCCTTGTCCTGCTGGAACTGCATAAAGGGCTTCTGTCGTGTATTTTTCTGCTTCCCTTTGACACATGGTTAGTAATATATTAAGTATCAAGTTAATAATGTTGAACACTTTCAATTCCTGAAAAAGTATCTGTATTTCTCGTTTCACATCAGACAATGGAACTCGGAAGCCATAGAGAAGGTCCCTGTCAATATCATCACTCAGTCTGTCTAGCTATCTCATTCTTCTCATATACATACATTTGCATACAGAATCTCTTGACAGACATAAGCAGGCTCCATTTAGCTTCAGTGAGATTGACTGCAAAAAGCAGCTAGAGCTGTGCAAATATCTGCTGATTCAAACTTTCACCTAAAATGCAAGAAAATGTCATGGCAGAAGTAATTCATGTTTCAACCTGCTGTAATTGTAGGGCAGAATCCAGCTCTGTGCAGAAAGCTGGCAGTTCAAGACTCTTTGGTCTCACTTTGATGAGCTGTTTGCAATGTAAGTTCTTGCACAGACTTTCATTACAGTTCTTCATAGGACAGAATTCCACTCATGGTCTGAAGAACTGTATACATCTGTATAAAGTTACTTACGCTTAACAGGCTTTGTAAACTTTGTACTCCAGTATTTATAACCTTCTTAAAAAAAAAAAAAACAAACAACCAAAAACAGAAAGATAACAAAATATCTAGAAGACACTCACACTACTAACAAAATTGTTTGTAACTTAATGAGAGGTTCTATCTGCTAAAAATTATATTATTGTGCTGGTTTTGACTGGGACAGGGCTAATTTTCTTCACTGTTGCTGGTATGGGGCTGTATTTTGGACTTGTGCTGCAAACAGTTGATAACCTAGGGATGTTCTCATTACTGTTGAGCCCCACTTACTGAGTCATGGCCTCTTCTGCTCCTCACCCCATCTCACCAGTGAGGCAGCTGGGGTGCACAAGGAGCTGGGAGAGAACACAGCCAGGACAGGAGACCCCAGCTGACCCAAGGGACATTCCATTCCATACGGGGTCATGCTCAGCATATAGAGCTGGTGGAAGAGCAACAGCGAGATGTTTGGAGTGTCTCCGTCTTCCCCAGTAACCATTATGTGTCATGGGGACCTGGTTTTGGGGGATGGCTGAACACCTGTCTGCCCATGGGGTGCTGTGAATTTATTCCTTGTTTTGGTTTGCTTGCCCTCACTGCTTTTGCTTTGCCTATTAAAGTATTTTTATCTCAATCCACAGGTTTCTGCACTTTTACCTTTCTGAGTCTCTTCCTCATCCCACCGGGGAAAGTGTGTGTGTGGTTGTGTGTGGCTTAGCTGCTGGCTGGTGCTAAATCAGGACAATTATAAATTGTATTCCATCAGGGAAGGTTTAATTACATATTTTCTTACCGTTTAATTATACTGGTAAGATGAAGTATTATAATTAAGATAGAGCACGTTCATGATTAAGAAGACACAAATTATTTAGTAGTTAGCAAATATTCAAATATTGCTATAAACAAGGTACTTTTAAATGAAGATTGAGAGGAAAAAAAGACTAAGGTCTATGATTAAACAGCATTACACAACAAATTTGACTATGATCTTCAAATAGAATTCATTCTTAAAATGCAGATGATAAAACAGTTTTTATCAAAACCCAAATACTTTTAATATAGAATTTTAAACTGTATCTAATTCTAACATATTTTTACCTGAATTTTGGCCTGTATTTTGAAAAAATACAGAGTTCTAGAAAATTTACAAAGAAATCGAAACAGCTGCACTAAAGATGCAGGTTTTGTTTATGCTCATTATGATAAAATAAAAAACAAAAGGAAAGAGAAAGAAATAATGAAGAACTTCCATAGTCAAAACTAATTTTTAAATAAATATACTTAGTGTTGTATGCTAATATTTTGACAGCTCTGAGTATCATCCAGGCATTTCCATCCTGACTTCTAAGGAAAATGTATACAGGTCAATATAAGTAGGTTGGAATAGGTGCCTCAGCTTTTATTTTTAAAGCAATTGAGTTTGGCTTGTGCAAAATAGTTTTCAACTAGAAAAATTACATTCTGCATCGCAAGAGGCCACTGGCTTGCCTTTGCTCTGTGATTAAACTGCACAGGCACCACTATAATGAGGCAGTCTATCAAAGTCTTCTACCTGGTTGTTTACACTCTATGAGGCTGTATGAATGAAGGATTTAAAAGTTTTCATTAAGTCCTTGGCTGCTGTGCATGCACAAACACAAAGCCAATTATTTTAAAGGTACACAGGATTCTACTCGTTTTATCTTTCTTGAGAGCATGAATGCTGCTGCTTATTGCTTCACTGAACAATAGAAATTGGGACAAAATTCCTGTCTTTTGACCAGCCTGTTACAATTACTTTATTTATACATAAAACATATTCCCATGTGTAGGCATCCACACCTGAATTTTAATTTTGAATTGCAATAGCGAATTTGGGAGTGCAAGGAATTTTTAATGGAATTACACAGATATTTCATATAACAATTATTAGCTGGCTGAATAGGTACATTCCTGTATACTACTTCTCTTATCAAAACCATTTCTGCTTGGCAGGAAAAAATCTTACTTTTTTTTAATCCGAAGAAAAGAGTACACAATAGACCAATCTAAAAACATAACTTTTTCAGCTAATTCATTGTATCATCATTTACAGAAAATAAGAATATTCTATCTGTCTAAATCACAGATTTATGGTTACTATCTTGACCTGAGACACTGAATTTGCATTAATTTCTTATGCAACAGATGAATATAATTTGATTAGGAGGGCACAAAATTTATACTGAACCCATATTTAATTCATTGATCTTAGAGGATGAAAGTAGCAGCCCATTCTTTTTAAAAAGTATAGAAAGATTTATCTGAGTTGTAAAGTTTTCTGCCAATTTTTTCCAGGTCTAATGAGATAAGAAGTTTGAACTTTCATATAGGTATATAGCTCATGTCATTAATGCATTTTAATGTCCCTGTAATGAAGCTGCATTTCAGAAGAAAAGAGGTGCAGGACTAAAGAGCATATACTGTTACTTCACATTATGACACAGGGAGAAGATAACATACACACTAAAATACAAGGGTGATTTACCTAAGTATAGATGTCCATATTAAATTAATTTTTAATACATATTTGGGTTTCCAAAAGACTTTTGATGCTGCTTATTAAGGAAACGGGGAAAATGCAGCACAGAAACCCATCAGTTAACACATGTCTGGAAACCAGGACCATCTATTTTAGGAAAAGAGGGGCTTCAAGCCTCAGCACAGTATAGAGAGTTCTCTAAAAACACCTGCTCAGTCCTCAGTAGCTGTCAGAAGAGTAAATCAAGTGCTAAGGTTGGTCACAAAAGCAACAGAGAAAAATGGAGAGCATTTTTGTGCCACTATGACCATGATTTACCCACACTTGAGCTCACCCCACCTTTCATTCCTCTCAAAGAGGGAGAATAGGAAGGGTCAGAGAGGGAAAAGTATGAAACATGTCAGAGGAGCAAAAAGGCCTCTTCAGCCTGGAGAAGGGGTGGAGAGGCCAGCAGAAAAGGTGAATGAAGTACAGATGTCTTAGATCAAAAAACAATGTGGTGTGAGAGAGCTGGGGGTAAATTATTAACCAACTCTCCTAACAGAGGAATAGAGGGTACGAAATGAAGAGAGCAAGATTCAGATTCAAACCAGTCACAGCAGATGATTTGTTTGGCAGTGGGTTGGAAGCCATGGATGTATTTTTGGCAAAGTGTATTGCAGATGCAAATATGGCAGTGGATTCAAGGGAAGGCTGGACAGGTGCTGGATGAGGGCTCTGTTAAGAACCATGAAGCAGAGAAAGCATGGAAAACTCATGGGTGAGAAACCACTGGAAGTGGGGACACTGGTTGTGGAAAACATATAAATTTGTTTTGCTTTTACTGCTCACTGCATATCAGCTTATGGGCACTGATGGAGAAAAACAACTGAGTTAGATGCACTATTTTTTTCTTATGACCCGTAACACAGCTTCTGTTTATAAGCTGGGTCAGTCTCAAGCAGTTGCTTCTCTGCCCTTGGCAAAAGTCTTGAAAGGGACATTAAAACAAAATGAAAACTTCAGGCTTTGTATTTAGCCAAGATTTGCAGCACAACATCTGACACAACAGTGGCTGAGTTTTCTGTCCATGACAATTCGAAGAAACAACATCCCATTTTCTGCAGTCATTTATCTTTTTTCTTCAAATGCCTTCTTGTGCTAAATGTTACCTTTTGCAGAATTTGATGAGACTGAAGGCAATAACAACAAAAGAAGAGAATGCAAGCATGCAGAAGTATATTTCTCCACTGACTAGCCTCTCTTTTTAAAGTTCCTGAGGAATACCACTGTGCATACTGTGCATTCTCAACTGAAAGTCAGTGACAACCCTTTATCACTTTCCTGTAGGTAAATGGCTTTGTTTATAAATTCTTCTGACATCAAAAAATAAAATATCATTCCTGACACTGCCTCATCTTACAGATCTATTCATATATCTTTTAAAAACAAGCTGAAAGGCATAGTAAATAAAAGGTAACATCACACTGTAACAAACAAAAGAAAATGCCATCGGCAACATCAACATAAGTAAACAAAAACATATCATTTAAAAAAACATATTATTAAAAGCAGATCCAAGTACTTAGTTTCCAACCCAAAATCTTTAATGCAATGAATGCATACATCCATACCTGTGACCTAAAAAATCCTGTAAGCCTCCCAGTCCTAAAAGAAATAAACTGATCAGAAAGTACAAAAATACAGTGACTGAAAGCCTGTTTCTAAACAAGTTAGAGAAATATTAGGGAATTCCTTAGAACACAACTACAGAGTCACTGGACATTGGCAAGACAAACCCTCAAGCCCATTCCAGTTTCCAACAGGAGAAAAAAAAGTAACAACTCTATGGACAGAAGTACACCTTTTTCTTGCTTATAATTAAGGAAGAGCAAAATATAGGAACTGTTCGTTCCTATTCTTATATTTGATTGTGTAGATATTGGGACCCCTATGACACCAGAGATCCATAACTGGATCTTCAAAGAAAAGTTTTCTTCAGGATACTGTAACAGAAAACCTAGTTATAGACTTTTTAAAAAGAGAAAAGGCTGATTTTTGCTTTGAAAGGCTTTTAAATTAAATGCTTTTTCCACCCAAAAATTGTTAAGCTATGTTTCTGAATAACCCTTCAATTGACAAGGACTATTCTTATGCTATAATTTTCTTTTCTGAGCCCTTATGGCCACTCCTCAGTCAGCATGTTTTGAAACCCAGTCTGAGCAATCCAAGCCTCTCAAGGGAAAGCCAATGAAACTAACTCTAAAATTTGGCATTTCACTGCAGAAGCCAGAGATGAAATGCTATTTTCCCATTGTTTAGAAAAATTCCTGACCTAGACTTTAAAAACATGCTACAGTAGAAGCTTTCACCTTAATTTGCAAATTCAAATATGCCAGCTTCCCACAATCTGATGCAAGGCAGATTTGAAAATCTCCTTGTAAATCAGAAAAAGAAAAGCAGTGTTGAGGACTTGTTGGAAATGTCAAAGGAAAAAGGACAAAGTAAAAATGAATCGACAGGATGTTTTTTAAAGGAAAACAAAGCAAATAATCTGATCCTCATTTTTGCTATTAATTATCACTGTTTTGTAGATGTTACGAAGCACATTAAAACTGTCAGCCTGCCTGTGTGGCGCAAACTTCTTCAGCTGATTATACCACTTAAATTAAAAAAACCCACCAAAATTTCCATTTATGTTTCTGACAGATAAAGTATTATATCTCTGCCTCATCTATTTTTATTCCAGCTGGAAATATTGTTTTTAAAACTTTGCTACACCCGCTGTAACCTTTGTGGATATGTACAATGTCTTCCATGAAAAAAAACCAAAGGACATATTTGGTTTGGTGAAGAGACAAGAAAAGGTGTGCAACAGGAAGAGTATCCTAGCATATTTTATTCTATAACCTTCAATTCTACAAATTTTTATTTTCTTTGTAAGCCAACAGTGTCATTAAAATTGTGATTCTGAATGTAAGCTGCTATGGTGTCCTTGCACGCCAACTTGTCAACTTCTGCATGAAGGATATTGTAAATTTCTTTTACTTCTGGTTTGTGGTTTGTTTGCTCTGCTTTTATTAACAGATGGCAAACAACTCATGTGGGTCAATTTCGTGCACGAACTTCTATAAAATAATGTTCCAAGAAATTTGGCACAATATTACTTCAATTGTGAAATTGGAAAGTCAATTAGCTTAGGGCTTCACAAGCTTAGCGTTGGCAGAAATTCATAGCACGAAATGAGCAGCATCAGCAAAACTGCAGTTTGTGAATTGATTGAGAAAGTTTTCATTACTAACAGCTAAAGTTAAGGACAAGCATGAGTGACCGGTCACAAATTTCCATTAACATTACTAACCTGAAAAATATCAGTAATAATACATGGAATAAAACATTTGTGAGCTGACAGCTCATGAGGAAACAGTAAAACAGCACCTCATTACTGTTACTGCATTTAATGGAGAAAGTTGGTATTCATACACTGGTTACATACAAAATAACCTGAAAGAGAATCCTATATATGGTTTAAAACTCTTTTCAGTGACATGAAGATGATAAAAAACAGACTGGAAAACAGTAAGGTAAAAGGCTTTTTTTTTTTTTAATGGAATAATAATTTTCATAGATATTTTCCTAACTTCTCATCCAAACTGCAGATAGTGCATAGATGTAGACCTATATGTGTGTGTGTATTTAATATTATAACTGATGCAGATTATTTGAACAATGATAGTGCTGATACATAAAAGTTGTCACTAGAAATGTGACTACTTTAAAGTTCGGGAGAAAATTACAGAAAAAAAACCCCATTGTGCATCTTAAAATATAAATTGCCAACAATCTTTTATAATGTGTTTTCCGTCATCTGGAAAGCAAAGCATTGTATTGATTCATGCAAATTTGAAATTTCAAGACTTTTGAAAAAGGAGGTTTTACATTATGAAGGAATGTTCATGCAACAAAGCTGACATTTTGCTATTTATTTCTTCTAGGTTGAGAATGTTACCACTGAGTGCAGAAACAAAATAGTGACCATCTAAAACAAACAAAAACTCACAATAAGAAAGTGATTAGAAATGACAAAAATCTTTCTTGGTGAACAAAGGAAAAAAAGGAGGAAAAAATATCACAACTGTTCCAAACTTGTTGTGAGTTTTGGCTGTTTATGAGACACAGAAAGTTCAGCAACAATGGGGGAGATGACTTGGCTTGCCTTGGCTTGGCCAGCAAACCTTACTAATTTTCACAGGATATAAAGGAGAAAGATTAAATGCCAAAAATGCATCAGAGCTGCCGGGTTTTTGGTGGTCCTGGCAAGAGTGAGAACCCACCTCCTGGGCCCTTTGGAGGTGGTTCCCCTGGGAGTTCTGAGCCAAGGATGAAAAACGAGCAGGACTCTTGATTTCTCAGACTTCAGGCTTTTGTTTATTTTTCTCTTAAGTTCAGTAAGCTTTCCACACACCAGACTTAGTGTACAAGGAGCAAGGCACAAAATGGGCCCCAAACACCCAAAACCAAGGCCTTTTAAAGCTGTTTAACCCAATTACTTTCTAACACACACTTTGTTTCTACTTTTCTACCAATAACTTCTATTAATCTATTCTTGTAACTTCCACACTACTGCTTTCTCTAACCAGTAACTTTCTGCCACCAGTACTACAGAAAATGGAGCAGAACAAGAACAAGAAGGAGATGAGACAACACCCAAAATCCTCCATCTTGTCTCCTATTCACTCTCATATTAAAACCCTGAAACCCTAAATTCTTCACCCTGTGATAAACTACTACTACTACATTCTACAATCTAGTTCTCACCTGTGTGCTCCAACTCATCCCAAAGCCTTGGTAACTTTTTCCAGGGATGAAGGTTAAAAGCAGTGTCCTGCTGAGGGTCAGGACTTCCTAAAACAGGCAGAGAAACATTCTCTGTGCCCTGTATTCCAACAAGAGCTTCTTTTGGTATTCTTTGATATAGTTCAGAAACTAAGCAAGCATTTGCAAGCTTATTTAGTGCTAAATTATTTTGTTAGTGTTTATATACCTTTATTTTTCAAAGATTCCTTACTCCATGTCTGAAGAGAGGAATTCATGCCTGTGGAGTTATACCTTGCTCCAAATTAGTCTCTCATCTTCCCAAAACTCCTGTTTGCTATAGTTTTAGCTTCATGATATTGAGGTAATTCATTAGATGACATATAAAAGTCAGAATAAAATCAGGAACTAGGCTGCTCCCTTCGATCTTGGTGTTGTCCAGGTTAGGAAATCTCCATGTATTCAATCTGCATTTCCTATGAGCAGGAATTTGTTTTTCTTTTAAAGGTGCATTAATGGTACTAGAAATAAACGCAGAAACATAGATGTGGGATCTAGGTCTCCAGTAAAAAACAAAAAAGAGAGATGGAAAAGGATAGTGAATCTGTTTGGGTTTTAAGGAACTGGAACTCCTTCTGTGAGCAAACAGTACCACAAGTTATCTGAAAAGGAGGTATTTGAGCAATGATGTCTCCATGTCTCAGTGTAAAGAGGAGAGGAAGCACATTTACCTATCACAGGCAATCTCTCTTCTCGGTAAATAAGTAATGACTTTTTTTTTTTCTTAAGGAAACAAAGACTTTCAGCATGACACCTCTGAAGTGACAGCACCAAAAATAATTCAAATTAATTAAGTCATTACAAATGAGGACACTGAAATGTTAGGCAACTTGGAAATTGTGTTAAAAATAATTAGCTGAATACACTCTAGTATAAAAGTGAAAAAAACTACATAGGAGATGATACTATGGTGTTTTAATGAAGAAACAAGATAATTGAGGTTAATAAATTAAAACATTAATGTGGTAGCACTCACTTCAACAAGATCAGCTATATATGTAAGTATCTATATTAGTAAACTGAAATTAAGTGGACATTAAAGTCTTTTAAAGCATGATTTAATTTTTCATAAACACTATAATAAAACATAAGTTTGACTCTATATGACACATGAAGGACCAAAAGAAAGCTGGCTTTTTAACAGTCAGAAATACTTTTTACAATGCATTCTTTAAAAAGTGAAAGCTGTATACAACTAAAGAAAATGTAGATGAGCATAAATTTTAACACGTTAAATGTAAAGTCAGGCCAAAAAACATCTTGAGACATAAAAAATCTTGAAAAATAAGAATATCTAGTACCAGTGGGGGCCTGCAGGGCCGAAAGATTATCAGCATGTAAAAGAAATGCTCAAAGAACATAAGGCTGTAAGAGAAAAAATAAGCAATTAAATTAATTCTTTGCATCAATCTACCAAGGAGCTTGAGTGACATCCAAACCACTGTTTTGGTTTTGTTTGGGTTTTCCCTGGCATCTAATAAGTGGCAGTCTCAGTGAAAGCATTAGTAAAAGAGCCTTTGGAAAATAATCAATAAAATGAATAAAAAAAGATTACTACAACATAACAGCAGTTATACAAGAGCTAAAAACTCAAATGCAAATTCCAAAGATTAAGAAAAGTGAATGAATTAGCCTTTAAACTGGCCCTATTACTATTGCTATAAGGAGGAAATGTGACCAAAAAAAAGTTTTTCCAAGAGACTGGATATGGACTGTGGAAATACAGAGCAGTAAGTCTGGCTGCAATACCACTCACATTAGTCAAAAACAAAAGAAAAACCAAACTAAATAGGAAAGGAATAAGTATTGTAAAATTATGAAATGTCAACGTGGCTTTTGGAACCAGGGCTACTGCTTCTCAGAAAAGACATGGTGCAGTAGAAATGTATGGAGAAAGTAAAGAAGAGATACCAAAAGTATATTACAGATTCTGTAATGGGATTGACTAAAACAATGGAAATCTCAGTCTGAAAAAGGCATGCCTGAGGAGATTGTGCAAGCATATATAATCATGACTGCCATGGCAAAGATGGACAGGGAATAAGTGCTCAGTTTCATGACACAAAAAATTAGCAGCATGAGAGGAAGCTTTTCACAGTAAATAAAATACTAAAGGATATCCTTCATATCCTTAAAAATAGTTTTGTGGAACTTGCCGCTCTAGCATTAAGTACCACATGTAAATGTAGACAAACTCAGAAGGGAAATGCTTACAAGGGAGTAACACTTATGACTCTACTAATTAATTCCTTAGGTCAGAAAACACTGAATATTACAACCTAAGGAAAGAAGTATCACTCTGAATTCGCCCCAGTGTTTTACTGCTAACAGTATAGCAGTCCTCTACTAGTTTCACTGGACTCTTGAGTTGGAAAGACAGTATGGCCATTACAGAAAGCACATTCCAGAACAGCCCTCCCCAATATCCATTTTCTTCTGGTCTTTATTTAGCCATGTCTAATACATTAACACATTATATTAACTTTAAATGTCTTCATTGACTCCTTAAGGATTTTGAGTCTGGAATCTAACTGTGCTCTTATATGAAATTTTGAGCAGAAAATCTGAGTAAAAAGAAACTGTTGAAGCTTCTTCTATTAATCTCGTACTCCAATGTCTACGCTGGAATTTTCCACCAACATTTTCCTACACACAACTGTTGGATCTTATGAATAAAGGAGATCAGTTAGCCTTCACAAGCGTCATGCTGGAAACCAGAGGTAATACTAAGGGCTCACGAATCCAGAAATATGGCCAGAAAGGATAAATTCTGAATGAGGACTCAGTCTCACAATGTGGATGGGAACCTTCAGCTTCATTTCAAGTACTGAGTGTGATTCACTCTCTGTCCCTTTTGAAGCCTTCATGAGGTGAAAGGCAGCTAGACAGAGAAGCATTTCTACAAAGCATGACCTAGCATTTCCTTGGAAGCTCAGTCCTTTGCTTGTGACATATATGAAGAAAGAAGTCATGATTTGATTCCCTTGGCTGGTCAATAATGCTCCTTTTATGTAGCCTGAGTATAAACATCTATGGATTAAAATGGTGTCTCTGCAGAAATATGTTGAATCCTTAAAGCATCTATGCTGGCAACAAGTAAATCTTCTATAAGCAAACCATCTAAAAAAATCACATCAGTACTGTTTCGGTTTTGTTTTGTTTGTTTGTGGTTTATTTTTGATTTTGTTTGTTTGTTTGTTTTGTGTGTGTGTGCATGTTTTTTTGTTTGGTTTCTTTTTAGTTTTCTGCTCAGATTTGATAATATTGTGATTCCTAGAGATTATACCTGATAAAAGGTTCTACTCTACTCTCACAGCAGGTGCCAAAAATATGTAATACTTAGTGTCACAAAAATTGGATGCTCTGACCTTCTCATAGAAAAGAAATTCACTTTCAAGAAGGTATGTTCACTTGCTCATGCTCCACAGTATGGCCAGTGGTCACCTTGGAATGGGTGTAATGCACAAAAGTCTTAACAAAGCAAACAGTTACTTCAGATGTTAGGAAATCTTAAATATTCAAATGAAAAGCCCTATTAAACATGAAGACTGAGAAAAAAAAAAAGCTTTGGGATTCAAGCCTCAAATCTGCAAAAACTGTGATGAAATTGTGTTTTCTTTTCTCTCTCATTAGTTTCAAATGGAGACAATCATTGATGGTTTCATACATTTTTCTATTTTTAAATTTACTTTAACCAAACACAAGAGAAAACAGATCCAGCTCCCTGCAGGGAGTATAAATATTTCTGTTCCTAATATTATTCTAAGGTTGTGTTTTCATGTTAAGATGCCCTTGGCAACAAAACTAGTTTTAGGTGCCCCTGGCTCCATTTATTTATGGCCTCTACCTCAGTGCACAGCTGGTGCCAGAATACAAGAATATTTGTTTGTGGAACCAGATTTAAAGCCTTATAATAAATCATTTTGGCTGGCAAGAGGAAGTGGAGGGCTACTGTAGTTATTTATTATTTATGTATTGCTAAAGCAGGATTAGTTCCCTCAGCCATCTCTCAGGTGGCTCAACTAAATGGCTGTTCTACTGCTGGCTGAGGAGGAAAGCACAGGGAAGGTGTAAAATCAGGGAGGCTTTCTGACCAAAACCAACAAGGCACTGACCCATTTCTATCACCAATCCACAGCCACAGAATCCTGCACAGCCATTTGATTACCAGCCGTATCTGTTCCCTCCCAGTCACCTCCCTTCCTTTTGCATAGTATTGAAGGCTATTTTATAGTGGGAGAGAATACAGAGGTCTTACTAACAATTATGTCTATTCTGCTCTTTTAGAATTCAAAGAGATGTATGGGGATGACCAACTAAAAGAAAATACTTACTATTGGTAAAATAAACTTTTTTTTTTTTTTCTGAAGAAATGTGTAGAAACAGTTCAGAGTGTATTTGCATAATACTAAGCCACAAAATAAAAAGCTCAAAAGTAAAGCACTATAAAGAACTGGTTCTTTTAGAAATCTGTAGAAAATGAAGAAAGGACATGATTCAGATGCACAAGTAGGAACTTTGTAAAATTCATAAATACCTCTTCCACTGTGAGCAGTCTGGCCTCTGATTTTGTGACTAGTATATAATTGAGGAAAACAGGGATAGTGTTATGACATGTTGATTTTAATGATCATAGCAGTAGAAACAGGACAGAGAGAAACTGAAATTCTCACGGGTATTCCAGATTATATGTAAAAATTATCTATTCATTTGCAGTATTTTTTCTGTGTACTGTCTGCCATGAAAAACCCTTACAGGAACACCGTGTGGGTTAAGGAAACAAAAAATAATTGCAACTCTTTCCATTTCTCCTTCTCAAAGACATTTAAAGTAAACTATTAAGAATTCAATGGCTACAATATCCTAGATTACTTAATGAGGATATGAGAGGAGACTTCTGAATTTTTAAGACAGACAAATCTGGGAAAATAATACTTGAACTAAGTCAATTAATGCAACCCAAAGACAAGTCTCTAATTCTTTTTGGCATTGAGACTGTTTAGCATGAATTAAGACTTCAAGTAATTACCTAGCTAGTTCCTGATCTAAGCATGAGTCAAAAAAGAAATGTTAGATACTTTGCTTTCTCCTGAAGTTGCTTTCTATTACAAACTCAAATAACATAAGCCTTTCTTTTTGTCATGTGCTGGCCATAAATAATACTTGTTAAAAAATCTGATTTGGAGACTTCAAAAATGTTGCAAAATAGAAAACAGAACATTCAAAGTCAGTCTGGCCACACTCACTAAATGGCAATTTGACAAATCTCCCCATGCAGTTTCCCTGAAACAATTCAACAAAAAAGTATCCCATGACAGCAAAGCAGAGAAAAATACAATTGGACTATTTTGTCTAGCTATTTTTGAGTAGGGATGGGTAGTATCAACTGATTTTATGTTTATAATCAACTGAAAATCAGTCAGCTATTTTGGAAGAGTCTTCTAGAGCTGTTTCCTACCACTTTAGGGTACAAGCAAAAGGAATCTATTCACGACCAGCTTTCCCACGAGACAGTAACAAGGTGGGATGACAAGGTACACAGCAGAAAACACCCTGGCAGTTTTCTGTTTTGATGAAGTTCCCTGCTATGACTCAGAGCAGCGTGAGGCTATTACTCACGTCCCACTCCTGTGAGGAGAGGAGACAAACCTCAGCTGCACTTGCAGATCTGTTATGGTCCCAGCCACGCTGCTTTGTTCCACTGTGCTCTGATAGTACCACCTTCCCATGGAAACACCACAACAGAGCAGCAAGGCCACTCAGAAGAAAGATACATTGCTATATCTGAGCAGAGAAAATCTATTACTGAGAAATATCTTGCTATAGGATGGGGATTCTTAGTCCAAGCCAGGTATAGCTGTCATCTTAATTCAGGTGACTCCTATATGTCAGCTAAAATATGTTGGGAAAAAAACCCCAAAATCCCAATTTAAGAACTACAGCAAATGATTGGGAATTCTTCAGCACAGGGCTGCACTCACCCAAGAACTCTGAGAATGTGAAATTCAGAGGAGGAGATTCTATACATAATAAAACATTACAATATTGCCTTACAACTTAAAATGCATGTGTTTGGAGCTGGGTGCTCAAAATACTAAACTCCAAGGAAGTTTACCAACAGATAACCAATTGCTTCTCCTTAAACTCTGGATATGTGACTACATCTACTTACATCAGACCTTTTATCATACATGAAAAAAATTCAGATGGATAGTAAACTTTACTGTGACCCACTACTGCTCAGGACAGAGGGACTCCTGAAGAAAGCTATTCAGTGGACACTTAAGAACTAGTGGCCTTTGTATGAAGTATGGGATAATGTAATATGTCTCAGAGCCAGTGAGACATAACTCAGTTTTATCAGCTTCAGAAGGGAATCCCACTGATCATCTCCATCTAACATTATTTTTCACTCCATCCATCAGTAAGAGAGGAATGTGCTGTTAGTAGCATACATTTTTTTATTTCCTAAGCACTCCACAACTGAAAAAATTATATAAGTAGAATTTTCTTGTGGGATATGAAGTTCTCTCCTTACTCTGTTCGTGAACTTTGGCAACATTCTGGTAATGTTAAGATGTCCCCTATGATATCCAGGACCCTTTCCAAATTAGGTTGTTATTTATGTCATTAAGCAAATTTATCTTTCAGCTTATCTGTTCCGGTGAGAGTACTGTACACTAATAGAATTTGACTTCTTTTCATTTAGATCTACTGACAGGTAAGTAATTTGTGCCTCTTGCCTTCAAAGAAAAGGGAGATAAACACTCTGGGGTTTCACATGTGATGTTCTCTTTTCTTTTACAGTCAAATTTAGACTAAAAGTAGCAAGCTTGTTACAGGCAGACCTGCTCTGCAGCTGGTGGTGAAACTCATAGAGCCATTTTAAGCATAGGTCAGGCACACAGCTCAAAAAAATGAGATGAAGGATGGTAAGTTAGTAACTACAACAGCCATTCCATCTACAGAAACAGTTTTCATTCAAGCAAACTAAATGCCTGCACATTTAAAAACCAAATTAAACACTGTAAGATAGATATGTTGGGATTGCATTGGAGAGACAAACCCACACATTTTAATGTAACAGACCAGTGAGTTTTCTTTGCTTTTTATTTTACGGCCTTTATTTTGTCTCTGAATGTTACAAGATAACAAAGACTGATTAGCTGGGCAGCCATTAACTCCTTTAGAAGCGATGGGATTTATAATAGCAGCAAAGCTGCCAGTTTTCTCTTCTGTCTCTTGGGTAATTAGAGAATAACTGTCTTCCAGATGTGCTGGCAGTACACACTATATCAGTCTCTCTGTCTTAAATTATTTTCCTTAATTCAGTAATTTTTATGCTAAAAAGGAAGAATTATATTGTTTAGAAATTATAAAAATACAGTCCGAATTTGGACTTTTTATTGAAAAGTAATCTATGTACACAGTTTTCTATGATACAGAAAAGTTGGACTGCTCTTGTCTTTGTACTGTGCACCAAAACTATGCAAATAAAACACTCCTGAAGCCAAAACAGAAGGCCAGACTGAATGTGTTCTGGGACATTTCCAAGTTGGCTAGAGCCAATATTCATCTAATACTTCAGAACCACCCTACTTCAGCCTACTGGCTGAATGTCTTCTGAGGTACAAATTTCAACACTGAAACATAGAGAGAGAAAGATAGATCCATTTAGTGATAAATTCCCTCCTCCCTTTGTTTTCAAGTGGCTTTCTAGCTGTTGTATATTGCCATATATTTTTGCTGAGTGTCCACATTCCTAGCCCTAGGGGCAAACAGCTGAACATTTAATTATGTGAAGTGTCACCACCCTCTTCAAAAAAGCTATCTGTTTGAAGAACTCTGCTGTCTCCCTGAATATGGGCAATTTCACAAAATCACAAACCATTCTAATTCTAGGTAACTAGAATTTAGCTTTCATACATATCTATTTAAATAAGGTTTTGTTAAATATATATTTTGTTAAATATGCACCATTCCTCAGCACAGACTTTCCAAATGACCTAAAGTTTTTTTGTGCTGTCCCACTCCAAAGAGTTAGTCTCAGCTCTATGTCACTGCAGTTTTAAAATCTTATTAAATCTTTATAGTATAAAACATGTAAAAAACTATTTCTTGATAAAATCTGTGGTTTACTCTCACAATCCCTAAGATACTATGAGTTGACAGCAAAATTTACTGCTGTAAATTTTTCAGGCATCACCATGGTTTAGCAACCCAGGTCAGTGAGGAAGTTCCCATTCAGGTTCATGCCAAAACGTACATTTACACTGTATCAGAGATTTCACAGTAATTTAAAAAGACTACATTGCAAGCCTTTGTTAAGGGCCATCAAATAATATTTTCTTTCTTCAATTCTTTCAAAGTAACTTTGCACACTTAATTTTTTTGTATACATGATCCTATTACGGTTCTTCATATTTGTTTAAAATACGTCTTCAGTTAAAAAAAAAATTATCAAATTCTAATTATACATTACAAGGTATTTGCAGCAGCACACTGCATTGCAAGTCTAATATGCATGTTTTCTAATACATTTAGGTCACCAGAGAACTTCTTCGGGAGTTTGGATCTGTACCAATTCCAAGGACTTTAAATTCGTTACATATTCCCTGAAACACTGTTTTAATAATTTAGTTCCCTGAACTATTCTGACTTCATTTGCAGTTTGAATACTGTGTTCAGTTTTGGGCCCCTTCCTACTAGAAAGACATTGAGATGCTGGAGTGTATCCAGAGGAGGGCAATGGGGAAGGGTCTGGAGCATGAGCCCTATGCAGAACAACAGGGGAAGCTGGGGTTATTTAGCCTGGAGAAGAGTAGAATCAGGGGAGACCTTATTGCTCTGCAACTACCTGAAAACAAGGTGGAGATCAGTCTCTGTTCCCAAATAATAAGCAATAGGAGAAGAAGAGATGGCCCCAAGTGATTTCAGGCAAGGTTTAAATTGGATATTAGGAGAAAACTCTTCACCAAAAGGGTTGTGAAGCACTGGAACCAGCTGCTCAGGGGAGCAGCTGACTCATCATCCCTGAAGGCATTTAAAAGACAACTAGATGTGGTGCTCAGGGACATGTTTTAGAGGTGGACTTGGCAGTTTATGGTTGTAGGATTCTGTAAGTTTTCCTCTCTTATGAGACAGTATCAAAAGCATTATGAAAATCTAAACAAGGTATCAGCTACTTCTTGTACAATAGGAGCACCCACCAACACAAGAACTGAACAGTCTATCACTGAAACCACACAATTTTGATAAAGGACTAGATATAATGTCATAACAAATAGATGTTAGTAGCAAGTAGTTATGAATGTACTTTGTCTGCATCTATGAGAAATCTCTTAATGATCCTATTTTATTTGTAGACTGAATGACCCTAGATTAACTAGAATAATAAGGAAATATTGTAATGGTATGGTAATAATAAATGTAATGCTATCAGGAAGCTACATCTCACAGGCTTCTGAAGAAAAAAACAGAAACTCTATCAAAAGATACAAAATAGTAACACAAGATAGGAAAAACCTTGAAAGCATAATGTCTAATGGCATCAATGCAAATTATACAAGATGAGTTACTGAGAAGTGAAAAGAAAGGTTATTTAAGGTATAATTAAAGCATGTACAGAACTGTGTAACAAACTGGTGCAGCTGCTCATGATTGACAGCTAAACAGAAATGTCTTTAGAGTACATAAAGCTAAAAAAACCCCATCTATTTACAAAGGAGCCTTCAGAATCAGTTATAGAGAACTGATCACTCTAATATCCTGAACTGATACATGGGTACAGTAAGTTTTAACTTATTATTATTACATATATCTGCATATATCTGCTTGTTTGTGTCTGATACCCCAACCTTGCTGGTAACTTGGATGCAGTACACTAAGTTATACCCAAATATGTTTCATAAAATATATTCTAAAACAAATCAGAATATAATTCATAAATATTTATAATGGTGAAGGGAGAGAATGCTTCTTCTGAAAATATGCTAATGATCTGCAGTATCATGCAACTACAGCAGCAAACACAGCTAGATTTCTCTCAGAAAGTATAACTTACTTATATAATAAAATGAATTAACTGAGCATTTCTTCCATATCAGCAGTTCTCGTTACATTTCTATCAATTCCAATTTCATTTTGAAACACATTTTATTTTACTCATAACTTATTAATCCTAACTGAGTAGCTAGTGAGAACAGCATACCAAATCAACCTAAAGTGTGATAGCAAGACCACCTTAGCTTCAAACAGATAAAAGAAGAGCCAATGAAACAATGTTTGTCTCAAAACCTCAGCCCTTCATAATCAAAGTGTAGCATATTACAATGAAGAAGAAAAAAGTATGTTTAGATGAGTATCACTACTATGCATATTTTTCAACCATTATTCAGAGAGAAAGTTCTGGGCTGTGAGGTATCATTCAAATGTGATTCAGTTTTCAAAGATAACTATAACAGAAGTTACAATAAAAATAGAATTGTTTATGCAAGAGAGCTCAATCACTCCAGATAAAACAGAGTTATGGTATTTAATATACAATATTGGAAAGAATACTCACACAGCAATGAAAGGATCCTCAGCTCAAACTATGCTAAGGGTCCCCCACCTCTACAAGCTGAATGTTGGAAGGAAGAAGCATTTTTCACAAATATTTTTTCACAAATGCCAGTTAATATTGACAGTTTTCTGGAGATTAGAATTCAGTTATATTGTTAAAACTATCTAAACTTCAGAAAATAAACACACATAGAAAATCTTGTTAATCTTCTAAAAATATTCAAATCATATTATACTTTTTCTCCCACGATTTTCATGAAGCCTGTCATACATTTCTGAACAGTTCCTGAATTTCTTTATTTTCTCATAAAATACCATCTCCACGGGACTGTCACTTACTAAGATAAAATCAACTAACAAATTGATGTATGTCAATTATGAGTATTGCAATGCTAAGTCTTCCATATGTTTTTAGATTGCTTCTTCTTTTAATACCTGTATTCATAGCAATAATTATCTCAATAAAAAAGACTACATAAAATGTTTGTGCTACTAGAAATTGTCCAACCTCAAGAAAGGAAATAAAAGATAAACAGAGAAAGAAAACCATCAAAATAAAAACCACATGGTCTTTTCAGATACAAAATCTGAGAGAAACATTGCCTTGAAAATGCAAAAGATAAGTTACTGCTCCTTAAATCCACACTTGCTTTCTCAATTCTGGCAGAAAAGTGATTCTATCATGAGCAAATGCTAATTAACTATTTTCATTAATGAAATTATTTCTGGAATAGCAGCACCCCATGACACAAATCCATAATTCTATCCGATCGACAAAGTGGGCATCTGTATGACACCATGCAGAGGAAAATAATTTTCTTTCCCCTGTTGCTTTAAACTTCTATATTTCTCTTAGGCATACTGCCCCACCTTCAAAAAACAAACAAACAAATCAGATAATTATATAGAAATAAAACTGTATGTGCAATTTTAAACTTCTATCCTTGTGCACACATATTGTAAAAAAGGTTTACACTGCTTTGGGTTCTGCTCTGAACTTCCAGCCTCCCTGGTTTTTGTCTCACTACCATTCTTCTTGTCCATCTAACCTATTCCTAAAGCCTTCAAAATACAAAGCAAGGCTCACTACACACCAGTGCTAATCTCTCAATTGGGAAAGCATCCCGGTCTCTTCCTTTTTTTCTGCAATTTCTTTCTGTTTGTTATCCTTCTTCTTCCCAGAACCTCTCTGGCTCACATTCCTCTTCATCCTCCTGTTTCATCACTCCAGCTCCTTGTTTCAAGGTCTTCTACAAACTTCAGATTGTCTACCTATGATCTCTCTGCATTCTGCCAGAAATGCTTCCAGTAGCAAAGGTACACCTAAAAATATGAAGCCAAAAGAGTTTCTCATATTATTAGCCCTGGACACGTCTCCTTAAACTCAGTAATCTGAGTTTCTTTGTTTTAATGAAGCTGAACAAGTTTCTCCTTCAACAATCCTTTCCAAATGGCTGAACCAAAAATGTTGAAAAAAGTCATTTAAAATAAGGGCTAAATTCTAGACTGACCAATATTACAAAAAATATATGAAAAAAATACTATAAGCCATAAATATTTAAAACCAATTTTTGTAATGAGAAATGTCTAGGACAAAGAAAATCTAGGAAGTGCTAATAAAGCAAACTAAAATGGATGAAATATTATGTCTATATAACACAATACTGTGATACTTCTTTGCAGGTAGAAAATTTATTAATTATTTAATAATTAATAACAATTTATTGGTTTCCACACTTTATTTATTTTTCAGTGTTCTCTTTCCAGTGACTTGTATCTTTTCAAAGTATTCCATCACTGACTGCAAGGAAGGCTTTGCTTGGGAAAAAAAATCTCATATTTGCCCCCAGTTTTTGATTTTGCTAAAAATGTTAGGTAAATGGTGTTGCTTTACTCAGTCAGAGCCAACGTAACAACTGCTTTGCTGTTCATAATTCCATAATCATTTGTCTGCATATTTGTATTCGTAGGGTGTTTGAAAGGTTTATTTCTCTTCAAAGAAAATTCTTACTACAGGCCTAGCTAAATTAAAAATAAAATTGAATTAATATTTATATCTGCCCTTTAACAACACACATTTAATTCCAATCACACGCAATCTCTTCTGAATTTCTTGATAAGTCTTTGATTAAACTAAACAATTTATGTTTCTTTCCCAAGGCAAAAACAAGCATTCAAAAATTATAATAAGTTGAAGTAAGTACAAATATATAAACTACATACTGGGTTAGATTACTTTCCTTCAGCAGTGGAGAAAACAGCTTTGTAATACATTTTTAACAGATGGACCCTAAAATGCTGGATTGTTTTGCTTTGTTTGGCCAATGTTTCATATGGCCCCACGCTCAAGACAGGCTCAACTGTTTCCTAAAAATCTATATTCACACATCAGCTAGTAGGTAGTCAGGTGTCAGTCTGTACTCTCTTGACAAAATGGAGCAAATATAGCTTAAGCCTGAAGCAAAAGCCTGGATAAAATAATGAACCAAGAAAGTTTGTGAATTCAAGCGTTACGTACTAGAGATCAATATTTCCTACTTTTCTAAATTAAATGGTATCTTGACATCCCATCTCCCTGAATGGAAAGATATTTCTTTTCCACCAAAACAAACCCCAAATTTTATTCCGACTCCTTATCTGTTTAACCATAATGCAGAGGAAATAATGGAGTAGCCAAAGTTCCTGATCTCTTAAACTGTAAACACAAGGAATTAGAGACTAATTATCTGCCACAAATTTTTAAATCACTTTGAGTATAAGGTTAAGTTATTTTAATAAGGACCTCTATTAATTCCCTTGTTTATTCTTTTTTGCATAATTTCTGTTCACAAGAATAACAGAAAAAATCCACCTACCTAAGGCGTTCTTTTTACAAGACCTTTTACCACCACACTTTTAATTGAGAAACTCTTTTTGAAAAATATATCAAAGAAAAACTGAACAGCTTGTGCAATTAATAAAGACATCTCTCTACTAAAAATATACTTGTTAGATTTCCTCCTTGTAATGCTAATTCAAATTAGTATTTTGATGCAAAATTCTATGACTTTGGTTTTCTTGTAAAAGGGAATAAATCTCTTTGCTTCACAGAAATATCTGAATAAAGGAATAATCTGAATAAAGATTATAAGCTCTCAAGGCAATGTTTAAAAAAAGCTATTCAAATAAAGAACTAATACAGAAACTTTTAAAAGTTTTCTAGTTTAAAAAAACACCAACCTTTCAAAAGGAAACACAGATACATCAAATATAGGCCCTCATTTTCTGGGTACCTGGTTCGCAGTATTTTCAACTTTCTCCCTTTAAATTTCTGGATTACTCCTGTAGGAAAACACAGTTTGGTTTGTAGCTAAAGAGCAGAGTTTCTAAAAAAATGAGCTGTTCCTAAAGAACTGGTTTCTAAGGCAGAAGAGGTCTTCAGCATTTTGTAGCTACTCAAAGCTTTAAAATCAAGGCTTGGGACATTAAATAACTATTCAGAAGGAGTACTGTGCATTATCCCTCCAACGTATTCACAACAGCTCCTTTTTTTACTAGAGAAGAATGTTTAATCTAACACCACATGCACTCCTTTCAAGACAAGGCTTTCAGAGATGCTAGCTATATCTTTCCACCCGACAAAAACTGAACAGGAAAATCAATAGCAAAATAGTAAAAAGGATGTTATGCTTTGTTTTAAAGCTGGGTCATTTTTTCCATAGTGCAGAAGGGCTGTATTCAAGTCACTTTGCCTTTTGCAGAACTTGGAGACTCAAACATAATAGAAGTGCCAATTTCTGTGTCTGTGTATAAGTTATTTTGACTCACGTATTCTCTTTACTGCTTGTGGAGTCTGTGTGGCACATCCAATACCCACTCTATCAACAGAAGAGCAATTTAATACCTTTGTTATCAGAAGTTCTATCTCTAATAAAAACCACCCTCTATAGTGTCTCTATATTTATAAACATGGTATTTGTCCACTGAGGTATTGTAAGGACTTAGCTTGCTTATGTTAGGGGAATTAAATTATTTTATTTTCAACTTGGATATATCAAATAGCTTGGGCATAAAACGTATTGCCTTCGTATCTTCTGAGATTTTGTATATGCAGAAGTAACGAGTATTAGAGAAATTAATCCCTTTTATTTCTCAGCAATTAACTCATTTTATTAGAATTCCATGGGGTTTTCCCCATTCCACTGTCATCCCTCATTTCCCAAGTCAAAAATTTCATCCTCTTGAACTTTCAGATATTCAAGGATCGTGTTTGTAGCAATCCAACAGTATAATAGACAGTTTTACTTAGACTATGAAAAAGCTGTTTAAAGAGAAGTAAACAAAAAAGGATCACTATTACAGTTCAAAATATTAAATATTTCCATGTCCTTTTTTCCTTCACCGTCACCTTCCTCTTAAGACAAATCTTAAGGAACATCAATGCCCAGGAAGACTTCATAGTTCAACTCATCTTCAAATCAGTCTAGAGCAGAGATCACTGGCAGAGATTTTGGGTTGACAAAAATTCATTGACCCTTTCTGTCACAGACAAAACTGCATAGGCAATTTTTTCCCTCTCCAGGGTAATACTGTGGGAAAGCTTCTGAGGGAAGTCAATGCAAATACGTCCTTGTGAGTCTATAGAAGGTGATTATTATAACATTTTTGCAATTTGAAATATCCAAGAGCTTCTATTTATAGATACTGAAATTCTAACAAAAAAGAAAAAAAAAGAAAAAAGAAAAAGTTAGGTTTGAAAGGAACTGATCCTTTTGAAGTAAAAAATATTATCTTACTGTATAAACATAACCACGCAAAAGCAGAAACTCTTCAATGTCTTAGGCATTGTCCTTGAAACTCCTTTTTAAAATGTTTAGAATTTGAAAAGGATCTCATTTCATTTGACCTTCCATAGACCATAAACTGCAGAACTTGAAATTGATACTATATTTTCCTTTTATGAAGGAGCAGAGACTTGTATTAAACACAAGCTGAATAACACATATTGTTTATTTGTGCTCCTGTAGCAGTACCTGAGGTAAAACAATAATCTAGTACACTTCTAAAAGACCACTTAAGTAGCTCTTAATGACACATTTCTTCTGAGTAGCAAAACATCCTACCCAACCTCATGAGAGTACTTTTATCCTTTCACTTGAGTTTGGGATATGGACTAGGCTAAAATTACACTTTCCAATTGAACTCAAGCCTGGTTTGCTGCAACACCACTTCATTGCCATTGGTAATGTAGATCAACCAGTGCTATAGTGTAATGACTGTAAAAGTAGAAAAGAACAGGCGCTATCATGAAAGTTGATTTTTGTATGACTAATAAACTAGAAAACTTACAATTTAAATAATAATTGAGAAATAAAAGTTTAAAACAATGAAAAGGCATTAGAATTGTAGAAACATGATAGTTTTGCCTTTTCTGTTGAAGTCAGAAAAGATGAATAGCAGATACCAGTTTATTTTAATATGCTCACAATAGAGGAAACTGTATCCCTAAATGCCACTATACTATTTTATGTTATCTTTTCATTGCCTCTAAAATCTGCTATATTTTTCTTAGACATATAAAATATATATTTTCAGATTTACTATTGAGATACTGCTATTTCATATTTATTGCTGGAGATACTCTCCAATTCTTCACAGACTTTCAAATTCTTCCCTAGATATCTAGGGTCAGATTCCATAAAACAAAAATAGATGAACTTCACCCCAAACATTAAACCATTTTCTCAACTAATTATTTTTCTACTACACACTTTTGTCAGCTGAGTCCTAGGAACCACAACCTAACTTGTTCTTTGCTAGGTCTTGCGAAGAACTAATACACACAGAGAGATGTGACCTAAAATAAACATAAGACTGCATGAATCCCTATTGCAATCTCCTTTTAGGTACAAAAAGACTGCTATGAGGTCTTCTTGAAGCTTCTCTTCTCCAGACTGAACAACTCCAACTCTGTCAGATTGGTTTTTTACAGGACAGGTGCTACAATCACCCCAGTTGTCTTTCTGGCTCTCCTCTGGACCTGTTCCAGCTGGACCTGTTCTTGAGGCCCCAGAGCTGGATGCAGCACTCCAGGTGGGTCTCACAAGAGCAGAGCAGAGGGGCAGAATCCCCTCCCCTGCCCTGCTGACCATGCTCCTGTTGATGCAGCCCAGGATGCTCCTGTTGATGCAGCCCAGGATGCTCCTGTTGATGCAGCCCAGGATGCAGTTGGCTTTCTGGGCAGTGAGCGCACATTGCCGGCCCATGTCCAGCTTCTCATCTAGCAAGTCCTGCTCTTCAGGCCTGCTCACAGTTTTAGATGGGCATAATGAGGGTTCAGGGCAGTCTGCAGAACTGGATGACTTTTAGCAGTCCTTTGCTGTCATTGGTTGGTGGGAACCCATTAGTTTTAATTGTCCTGTACTGCTCTCTGACACTCTTACTCCAACTGGTGACAGTGGCAGAGCACTTTACCAAATGTATATAAATGCTCTGAGCAAAAAGGCAGAAATTTTCTGCTAGGGATCATCACCTAGGCTAAAATCTAAATTCAAATTCAGAATTCTAAAGCAACCATCCTTATTCTATTTCACATAAAGAGGAACATGTGAAGTGAGCTGTAAGGTCCAAAAAATTACATCTGCATGATGTACAAAAAATATACACAAATACAAAGGATAACTAACCACAATCTGTAACTTGTCACCTTTTCTTTCTCCAGATACAGCTACAGTCCTACCTCCCCCTAGCCAACCCTCACTCCAAAGCCCTGGTTGTGTACCAAGGATGCAAGGTAGGAAACAGCTGACTAAATTTAGCTGCAATTATAGGCTGAAGTAGGGTTATTAATTATTAGTAGGTCAAGGGCTTAAGGAAGTAAATGCCAGCATAGGAGGGTTTTATACCTTGTGTCATCCACATCAGTGCTGATGGTATAGGAAAGACACACAGGAGCCATAAAGACCCTTTCCAGGGATTTGCAGGTACCAACTATTCCTCTCTGAAATGCTGCCTGACTGGTCAACAAAGACATAGGAGTGGTGAGCACACTAGTGCTTAAACTAAGCTCAATAGGTCCTACCTCTCTCTTGTGTATCAGGTAAGAAAGTATTGCTTTACATATTCAAGTTGTGTATATCCTGATTGCACAACCTCTTTGCATAAACAAATTGACCCAAACAACTTCCACTACAGTTAAATATTTTGGCTGCATGAATAATGTTTGGCTGATAACAGCTTGGAAGAAAGTTCGTACGGTTGTATTCCACAAAGGAAAATATGTTGAGAATTTTATCTATAAGGTTATCTCCTTTGTTTAAAAACTTACATTTATAAACTGTTTGACAGAGGCTACAATGTAGAACTGCTCGTGAATTTAGGATATTCAATGATTATACTTTTTACTTTATGTAAAGAAGGTGTTCTATTATCTAAAGCTGGCTGAGTCAGTGCCTTTCATCCTAGCAGATTATAGACTGAGACCATAGAATGTATACTTTCCTGCTTCCTACCCCAGAAATGCAACACACCTGGGCATGAATCCACCAACACTCAGGAATATGTAACACTTTCACAAGAGAGCAAGGAGCATACTCAGAAATGCAAGAAACTGAAAATACACCACATCCTCACACTGGCTGCTTACAGGACACAAAGTCTTTTTTCTCATCTACAAGTTCATAAATGCTTATGTCTTAGACACCAAGGGAATATATAAAACAGTGGGACAAAGTACCAAGGTCAAAAGTTTTATTTATCACACATAATGGATACTCTATGTAGGGATATAAATTGCTGAAAGCAAGGGTTCATCAGAACAAGTATGATACAAGTCTGGAATTAACTCTGGGATAAAAAAAGGAATTAATATGTCACCATTTTCTCTTCTAAATATTGTAATTCTTTACTCATGCTTCTTCTGGAACCTAAAAACAACTGAAAAGAATTAAAATACATTGAAAAGTCTAAAATTTTTTCGTGTGGTTGTCAGATAATTGAATGAACTCTGGGAGGATGCACACGCCCTGAATAAAAGAACCTAGGAACCTATACAGGATGCTTTGGTGCTCTTGGTGACAGGTTCTCTCAGCTCTTTCAGGTTTGTGAGCTCACTTTATGAGGTCACTCTTTATGAGACAGAGCGTGAAGCCCCTCACTGCGCCATTCCTGATCATGGTTATCAACAGAAGGAATGTGCCAGTGCAACTGAAAATGTCACGTTCTAAAGACTGGCCTGAAGAAATGAGAGTTTTAAAGAAGAGACACGTTTTTAGACTAAGATAACTGGCATTTCCTATGAAACACTGAAAATATCCTTTCTTATTTATACGTAAGTTTGAGCTTGATCATTTTAGTTGCCTTTTTTTTGTTAATATAACGGAGAGAAAACCATTGATCTAAACAATGTAAATTGTCAATAAGCCACAACAGTTATTTTTTAAAATGTTATATTACTGATAAAACTAGACTTAATCCCTTGTCAAGTTTATTTTATGACAATGAGCTTCTGACACAATCTTTCTAACCTTTCATCTTTCCATATGCAAATCCATAACACATGCTAGAACACACACTTGTAATGAAGAAAACCTGTTGTGATCAATCAGAGGGAAAACAAAACCATAAAATATGCAACAAAAGTCAGCATGACACAAAGACGATAGATCATAACTTAGCATTTGTTGTGTTTCCTGGGAGTTTACTCAGGTCTGTTTTTATTTAATTATCACAAGAGGTAATAAAGTTAGAGGCATACCAATGGGGAACAGGTCATTACTGAGAGTTGTTAACTTCTTAATATAATCCACTGTTCTTTTAATCACTCAGCAACTAAATTAATTAGCTGTTAAAGGTTCGAAAACTTTTCCCCAAACCTAAGCAGAGTAAATAATTTCTTTGTTATATTCCACATTTTATACACATTATAAACAAATTTATTTTATTTCAGTATATAAAAAACTATTCTTTTCAATTACTGTATGAACACTTGATTGGAATGTAACCTGGAAAGATAAAGTATCAGATACATGATAAATATAATTTTTTTCCTTACAAATACAAAATCTGTCACCTTTCTAGTATCTACAAATTCTGCCAAGTAAAGATACAAGTAAAGACATGATATCAAATTTTCATTATAAGTACTCAAGGACCTCCAAACCACAACTGAAGAGTCTTATGTGTCTTGTATGAAAAGCAACCTCTCCCAATGGCTACCAGCATCCTGGTAAGGCATATAAGACAGTAACCAAGATTAGTTTTTTGAAAGAATATGCATAAAAATTTATGTATAAAAATTGCCTTAAAACAAATAGGAATAAGCAGCAGAATAAGAGCGCAGAGGTACTGAATCAGATATAGCTTGTAGATACAGTCATACACAAAATTACGTAAGTGTCAAGGATTACTTGCACAAGATTCATTTCTGCATTAAATTTCTCATTCCCCCATTGTCACTTGTTCCCACCTTACTGTCATGTTTAACACCTACTTCTCCTTCCTTCTCCTAAACTCCTACACACTCATACACAAAGATTCTTTCATTGCTATCAACTATTTAGTCCATATGTCCAAGACATTTTTAAGAACAGATAGTAGTTTTGGGCAAGATTGGTTACTCAGAAAACAACACTTTACTGTGCTACTCAAACAATTACATTTTTTCAATGTTTCTAGTACTGAACTTGATGTGTTATTACATACTAAGAATGCATTAAGTGCAACACAGTGTAGATTTCTAATACAGCAACAGTATAGTCTGATATATATGCACATATATAACCAGATAAAAATCTAATAACTGAAATAAAGTTAACCCTCTCTGTGAAGTTAGAATTTACGTGCAGATTCAGACTCTCTCTGTATATGTTATTATAAATAATTAACTACATATACGAGTCAGAAATTTGATTTAAGTCCA
Organism: Dicaeum eximium; assembly: GCA_013396995.1. Lineage (NCBI taxonomy): Eukaryota > Metazoa > Chordata > Aves > Passeriformes > Dicaeidae > Dicaeum > Dicaeum eximium. Next base: position 517,394 of record VWZP01001589.1, on the reverse strand, counting down.
GTAGATGTCTCACAAAGAAGTCAATATATTTTTACTCAGGTTTTACAAGTTGGTAACTCCCTGATCTTTTGTCCACTGGTAAACCCAGTTATTTTTCACAGAACTGAATCCTCCCTAGAAGACAAAGACATCTGAGAATACATTTCTCTTATTAACAAACATAAATGTAGGCTTTCATTTGAAGAAAAACTTTTTAAGGAATAGTATGGATAATATTATGAAATTTCAAGTGGACTTCTCTAACCTTCCCATTAAATCAGTTTTAAATATAAATTCTGAATTGAATCTGAAATTTGTTTAAAAACGTGTCTACTGTCAGCTTTTTATAGAATTAGTTTCAGGGAACAGATGGACATTTGAATATCTTCTTAAAAATGTGTATATATGTAAGACTTTTCATAGAAAAAAAAAAAGAAAAAAGGCTGCATTTAGAGAAAATATCCAACAGGAAGGTAAATGAAAAATCCAAAAGGAGGACTGGAATTTTTCAGGCTATATTTTAAGGATTAACAAAGTATCTGTAACTGAAGATACCACCAAGCAAATACTTTGGTGAAGCTAATATTTGCAAACATATAGGAAGATCCACACAGACCTGCAGTATGCCTTGCCAGTTCCTCAGGATTTAGTTTACCTTAATCTCCTTCCAATTTACCAGTCAAACTAAAAATACACAATGTATGTCCTCAGTTACTTCATGTTCTTAGACATGAATATTTATTGGCAGTTCTCTTTTTATTATGGTAAATGTTGAAATTTAGGTGTTAGATCCCATTTTTTTGTATTCTTCAAGTTTTTGGAGGGTGATTTATAAAAAAATCCATTTTTAATGACTTACAATACTCGTTATATCAAGAATGTAATGGACTTCTTCAAATCTCAAGTATGCTTATGTACAAAATAGTTATTGCCTAAATACTGCTCCAGTAATGTGCTGGGCAAAAAAGCAAAATTATTTTAACAATGCAGATTGGAATAAAATAAAATACAGAGCTCAAATCTTTACAATAAAATTAGTTTTTTTCCCTCTCTGTTGCACAGCACAATTACCTTATATTTGCTATGTACTTAATTTTTCCTTTCCTTTATCTTTGAATTTTATCTGCCTTTGTAAGCTAAAGAATGAACAGTTCTAATACAGTGAATTATATATTTTCAAAGAGATTAAGTGTGAATTAGAAAAAAAATAATAACATATAAAGTCAGTTACATTTGGGCTTACTCAATCCAGACTTAAAACCATGACTGTGTTAACACTGCATTACTGAAGGTCAGCAAGACCTAACACCTGACTGTACTGAGAAACAAATGAAATTGTAAGCTGCCATGAACAAACAATAGCAAATACTTCAAACAAATAATGGAAAACAGTGCAGAATGAGCAAAGATCTCTGCAGAAATAAAGCAGGGTTGCACCTTTTTCATATACCTGTAACCACCATCACCTCTATATAATGTACATCTCTGTTCACACCATCCAAACGTGTTACTTACTACCTACTACTGTAAATTTCCTTAATTTTGGATATTATTTTAGAAATGGTACATGATATTCTATTTATTAGTTCTTCCAACAAGGTGTGCTTTGATTGTCTGGGATGAAGTCAGTTTTCCTCACTGCAGCCTGCGTGGCGCAGTGCTCTGGATTTGTAGCCAAACGTATTAATAACACGGCAATGTTTTGGCCATTCTTGGAAAAGCAGCACAGAATCAAGGTTTTCTCTTCTGACTACTTTGACTCTGTCCCCAGCATGGGATGGCAACAAGCTGGGAGGAAAAACAGCCTGGAACAGCTGACACAAATTAGCCATACCACGTAACATACTGTTCAGCAATAAGAACTCAGACAGGAAGACAGGCACGAGGGATTGCCTCCAAATGTGGCTGATGCTTGGTCAACAGCTGGACAACAGTCTGCTTGTAGGAGGTGATTTCTTTGAATTGGTTTCCTCCTTCTTTCCTTCACCTGTTAATTTGTCTTTATCCAAGGAATGTATTTTTCAGTTTCATTTTTCCTGTTCTTTCCCCCAACCTGCTGGGTGGGGAGAGTCAGTGAGTGGCTGTGTGGGTACCTGGCTGCTGGTTGGGGCCAACTCATTCCACATGGCTGTGTAAATGTAGCTTTCAATTCAAACAGTATTTATATACTTAATGTAAAACATCAGAACTATTTTAAGAGAACCTTCTGCTACTCCAGAGAGCCCATAGTGACACTCTACTATATTACATAGCTCTTACCATACTCTGCAGAACAGAGCTGAAAATCACATAACAATTGTACAGTACAAATTTTCATACAACCAACAGCACTGTGCTTTTCATATCCAAAGATATTAGTAACTTGACTGCAAAATCATTTCTTAAGAACTCTGTCACCTCTCCTTTCTTCAATGATATTATTAAAACGCATCAGCCCTTCTTTCTCTCAGAAACATATTATATGGACAAGATAAACAGCACATCTTTAAAAACCACATCAGTGAATGGCATTAGCTGTTCAGTAAGTGTCACAAAATTGAAGTTTGCAGTAACCAGATGATTATCAGCTGTCCTTTTGTGTTTGTTTGTTGTGTGGGGCTCTTTCTACCCTACCATCTCATCTGACACTATAATTACACTTGTATGTGAATTCAGAGAACACAGACAAAATTTCAGTATCATAAGACACAGAGGTTTCATTACCATAAATGTGGAATGCCTGCATCATTTGGAAACAGGCAAGACATTAGAGCTCTGCAAGACTGAACCTAGTACACCAGGTTACATTTTACCCTGATGAACAAAATGCTTCTGAAGAAAAGCGCAATACAAGAAAACAACATAAAATGAAAAACACATTAATAAGAACATCAATAGAAATTGGCTAAAAGAAATTCAAAAGAAAATGAAAAATGTATTCCTAATCTCTAAAGGGAGGAAACATCACAAAAATCAGTGAGGCATGATATAGTTCCAACTCTAGAAAATCAGTAAACATCAATATTTAAACCAAAACAAAGCTCTCAATAATTGACCTGAGTCACATATCCCCTTATATCTCTGTCATTAACAACTGTTCATCTAACAGTAAAAATCTCTCTACTGTTACTTTTCCGTATTTTTTTTTAATTAATAAAATAAAAAAGTCACTTTTAATGGAAGGTAGGGGAGGAGGCATTGTAGATTTCAATATAGTTTTCCAAAAGGAGCTTGAACTACTTGTCTTGAAATGTAGTTCAGCTTAACCAATAGAGTATTACAAATGACTGCTTTCATTCCAATAATGTTGCATCAAGCAAGTTCACCAAACAATACAATTTCTTTTATGAATAAAATAATTTCTGGGAAAAAGCAACTGTTCCAGGAGTTCACCACCCTCCAAATGAAACTCCAGCTATAAAAGGACACAAAATATTAAATATAGATATTAATGTCTTTAAAGCTCTAGTTGTTGAAAATATCAGTTTTCCTGTGATTACCTGTTTTCTTTCCCAGATGGCTAATAATTGTCATTAAGTTTATTTAAAACCATAACTTAGATTATGCCTTTTTACCCTTATTTCCACAAAGAAATAAATTCCTTGGATGTTCTGACTATCCATCATTTTCTATGTTCAGACAGTTGATCCCACAAAAAATAACTGTCCTAACTAAAATACCTATTTATCTAGAAAATTAGGGGGAAGGTTAGAATCTTATAAATACATTTTCTCTACAGAAGAAACCTAAAACAAATTATTATTATACAAGAAGCTTCCTGATCATATTTGCAGAAATATCTTGCAGATCATATCTTGCAGAAACACAAAAGAGATGAACTTTTCTTGAAATCCACTCCCTCTGTGTGTTAGGCAACTTTCAGGTGAGGTCAGTTTGCACTTAGATCTGAACTGCACTAATTTCCTGACGTACTGCTTTAGGGCAGGGTATATATAGAGCAGTGGCTATGCTACAAAAAGAAATTGGCAACTGCTGCTTCAATCTAATAAAAGTGACCTGAGCATGTCCCATAAATCTAGCTTTCCCAAGGTAAAAATGGAAGCAATTTTAGTTTTTGAAACCTTAGGACTAAAGTTCTACTGGACATAAGAGAGCATGAGAATTCACACAAAGCTGTGAAAAGGGATAGTGCAAATCACACTTTTGCATGAGGAACCTTAGTAGTCCTACACAACCTCTGATTCAGGAATGTGAGGCAGCTTTTTATGTGGCCTCCAGAATAACACAACAGCGATCTTTTCTCATGGCAAATGCCAGGTTTTCTGAAAAGCAGCTGACCCCCACAAACACAGAGGAGCAGTGATATGTGCAGGACCCTCAGTAACCTAAGCAACAAAAATGGAGCACACCACTGGCCACTCCAAAGGCCACTGAAGGAAAACAATGAGATGTCTGTCCCTGTTGAAGACACCCACTGAAGCAGGTAAACAAGGAAACCCTCAGCAGGAAGCCATGTTCATTAAATAGGGTCATCAGGGTGTAGGACTTTTTACGAAAGAATTTGGGAATAAAGCAGAGAAAATATTTGATACTCTATAACACTTAAAAAGAGATGTTTAGGGACAGGACCAAAGACAATTAAAAAGAGGGATCAAGATAGATCTGGGAGGGATAAAAGTGGGAAAATAGAAAAAGACAAAGTTTAGTTGCATGTAATGAGGTTGCTCAAACTACAACAAGACTGCGAATCTCCTGAAATATTTTCCGCAGCTCTTTGAAAATTAGCTTAAAAATACATTAAGTATATGTAAATTAATAAACACATACACTCATGTCTATTCACATAAACACCTGCTCTATGTACACATTTTTTTGTCCAGTGTCTGGTGACTGATCCACCTGAATGATGCTATTCCCCAGCTTTTGGCTACCTCTTAAAGCTTTCATTACCTCTTCTTCCTCCCCTTCTTCATCTGATGGAAATATGTGGTCTTAGAGCGAAAAGTTCAATTTCTGTGCATTTATGTTTGGTTATCGTAGTAGTTGCAAATACACTGATTGAAGAAAGATTTCTTTTTTCTCAGTGGCTAACACAGAAGAGTATTTTGTACCTCCATCTGTCACTGACATGAAATGTGACCTTTTTAGATATAGTTTCTTCATCTGTAAAACGAAAATTGTATTAACCTACTGTACATCAGAACATTAATTTAATTAACGTTTTGTGGAAAGAAAGCTTAGAAACAGTCAGATGAAAAGCACTTACAAGTAAAAGTAATATAACTGCTACAAATCAAAATACATTTGGAATTAATACATTAATCCAACTGTTTTTAACATCAGGATTCATGTAGAAAAGGGATACCAAATTCCTATTGATTATTCCAGCCTTTTCTTAAAACATCTGATGATTACTTGCACTTTTGCCACTGATACTTCCATAACTGTATCCTGAATAATACTATTTGTAGTAGCTGTATAGTTAAATAAATTTATAAATAAGGAGAAGCAAAGAGAGCAAAGTACAGAAGTAAGCCTTCTATTTATGACTTTCTAATAATTTCCACAGCAACATGTAGCAGTCTCATAAACACAGACATCATGAAATCATGACATCTTGGGTTTGAACAAAAGCCACAGTACAGAAGTGGAAATGCTTATAAAACCTAACAGAAACATCCATAAAACCTGCTAAAATAATTAAACGCCACTCGAAACATCTGTAACCATTTTTGGACAAACTCTTAAATTAAGATTACTTCCACTTGGAGAAATGCCACTGCATTCTTACCAATCCATGGTTTTCACATTCATTTAACTGACATTACACAAATGTTAAAGGATGATCCCTAAGTTTCTGACAGGTATTATTTCCATTATTGGAGCCTATTAATGCTATTAACATTTATTTCCAAGGTTAATAAAAATAATTAATATTTATTTTAATATTAAGCAATACTAAAATGTAAAATTATGATAATATATTCAAAAATAATGTCCCTGGAAGGCTCTTCATAAGAAATTAAGTCAAATTAACATAACACAATAAATTAAAATAATAGTTAGAGAGTAATGTATTTTTCATGCATTATTATTTGCATCCTGAAGATCACCTTGAACCTATATATATAGATTCTTAAACTCTTGCTTCTCTCACTGTAACTATTATCTTCCCTTTGTTACTGTCTCCTTTTACTTCCACTTACATTGTAGTTTGTGTTTTGAATTTTAAAGCATATGTTTGCATATGAGGAGGAAAACTGTCACAAACAACAACAGTGTCTGAGTCTTATGCTTCATAAAGCATTAAAAAAAAAATTACCTTGTTCCACCTCTACCTTGGAAAGTAGTTCTGATTTTAAATATACAAATAGCATCTAAATTTTTCAGAACAAGTATGGTACATCTACATGCTTGTGTATTTCTACATGTTGGTTGACTACATATCTAGTAACAGTAAAAAAAATTAAAAATCCAAGGTGAAGGAGCATTAGCTCTTTAACAGAGCTCTGCACTTCAACAACTTATTGATGCTGAATTGGTGGGCTTATTTCAGGACCTAGTGAATAGATCTAAGTGGAAACCTGTCTGGCAGTTTCAGTCACTTGGACCATTTCATGATGAAGAAGGAGGTGACATTAGCTTTTACAGAATAAATGTAATACTTGGTTTCTCAATATATTTAGACTAATGAATCACTTGAAATTATTTGCATACCAAATGCTATTATTTGCATACCAAATTTTAACAAAAGTTAAAATTAGTATTTTCAGAAAAAAATACAGGTAGGATTTTTCCTTTATTTACAACTCAGTTTCTCAGTTATTTGTCAATATTTTAATTATACTGTTTATAACTGCATCTAGAACATTTCCCAGTACAATACTTTTAACTGATTTTCCTCTTAGTTTGAATGACATCTACTCTGTTAATTACTACTTGAATCCAAAGGGGAAAAGGGGAAGGCAAATAGGGAGGGAAATGTAAAAATATGAGTCAGTAGCTCTAGTAAAGTTTTAATCATCAGTTTAAAATTGAAAATTCAAGAGGACGGGAAAGCTAATAAATAAAAAATGTTCTTGCACTACCACACAATAATTAATGTGGATATGCAGTAACTAAACCAAATTTCTTGAGATGCCCTAAGGCAGGCAAAAAGTAATACCCAATATCCTTTGATCCATTTCGTGAAAGTTTAACTATACTTTTCGAGCAGAACTTAAACTTGTGCTCTGGTCCACAAGTAAAATCCAGAAGCCAAAATGCAGGATACATTCCTTACCCCAGGTAGTCATTAATTAAAATTTTTGATGTAAAAAATAAGCAGGTGATCAACACTAACTTCAGACACTGCCACCCTGCTGAATTTATAGCTACACCCAGCTCTGAGCAAGAGTAAGAATGAAGTCCCAATTCATCATACAGTTTCACCAATAACACATTTCTTACATCATCACTGCCCTGGTTTTAGATTTCTTAAACCATTGCTTCTTCAGGAACTGGAACTGAGTGCTTTTTTTCTGCCCAGCCAATGAAGCCTGTTCAATTCCTCAGTGTAGTGGACTGAAACCTCACTGATGCAACTCTTTGGCTTTGTCTGGTTTTGGAAGTACTCATCAGAGCATGAAAAGTGTTCCTTCTCTCACAGAGCCAAGTTTCCTCAACGAGTGATTATTTTGTTTGTTAGGTACATTTCTTATGACAGCTTTATGTGCAAACATACAAATGATAATAACATGTTTTCCAGAGGTATCTACACAGGATAATGAGGGTAAATGACGACAAACTTCGCGCATGTTTACTGCGAACCTCGGAACCACTGCCTGGCACAGGCTTATTACTCTGACCAGTGCTGAGACATTTTATCAGAGGTATGCATCTGCTGATGATCTCAGTGTAAGGCTTATCATCACTCCTTTGCTAAAACATACATCCTGTTTAGAAAAAAACCCAAAGTACCTATTGGTATATTCAGAAGCATCAAATTGCTTCCATTATTTACCTGCAACTGTGTACAAAACAACGAAGAGAGCTAAGTATGAGTCACTCTAATCATATAAAGAGGATAATACTTGCAGCAGTAATGAGACATATGATAAGGAACAATAGGAATTGTGATTTTACTTGGGAAAAAATCTAATAAAAAAGTCTCTCAGAATTAAATTATAGTCTATTACATAGCACAGAGCTTTTCAAAATTGCAAAACTGCTGTCTTTATTTTATTATTCACCCTGAACTAGCAGCTCTCATAAACTTTCAGAATTCAATTGCTCCTACCCCAGCCCAATCTTCGCATCCAATTTGCATTAATCCAATCACAGCACTGAGTGGTTCCCTTGTGAGAATCCAGGCCCTTAAAAGAAAAGGCTAGATGTATTTAAAGTACTTAACAAAGGCATCCCACTTTCCTTAAAGAAATAAAATTAACAATCTAGAAAACTTCATATGGTCAAATTTTAGTGACTATTTCTGCATTTGTGTTTGAAGTCAGTAGACTTGCTATTAATAGATTAGTCACATAACAGAAAGTCAAACCAGCATTTTTGTTCAAAATTCCTACAGATTTCTAGCAACCCATGAACCAAGACAAACCATAAATAGCAATGCAAAACCAGCTAAGCCACCAAAGAACATACATGAAAGTACCTGGGGACAGGAATGGCCTCAGACAAAGAAAATTCATAAGGAGACCATCCAGACACACAGCGAGAGAAGCTGCAGTTTTCTGAGGCATGCTGCACCTCAAAACCCCACAGCACTGAACCTCATCCTCAGGACTAAATCTGACACGTGGTCAAGAATGACTGAGCAATCATTGAGTTTTTTTCCTTCCTTCATTCATTAATTCTGTGCACTTGTAGAGTAAGTAGAGATAGTGCTAGAATTTGCAATAAGTACAATCAAGTCCTTTTCAAGCAGGCAGAAGTCAAACTCAGGAAAAAAGTGTGATGTGGTAGGTAGTCTCATCAAAGGTTCCCTTTCAAACCCAAGGATTTAAAATATCTCTGAATACAAAGCAGCTGCATGTTCTGTTGGACTCAGAGAGACAGTTCTCCAGGCTCCACATGGGTCAGGTAACACTTTGCAAGAGGTAAAGAATGATGAATAAACATCCAGGAATGGCTTCTAACATGTTTTGCCTAAGTTTTTAACTTTTTCATATTATGCTGTTGTCTTGAGAGCACAGAAACCATGGAGAGTAGTAACTAAAATGGGAAAAAGCAGAAGACACTACAGACATCAGAAAACTGACACCGTCTTGATTGTACCAGTAGTTTGGTTGCTATCTAATCCAGGCTAAGAAGCTTCCATAGCTCCTTTCCAAGAGAAATGCTAGAGGAAGAAGAGACACTAAATCTTCCTGAATTAAGTTTCTTCTTATCCCGACTTTGCATTGTGAATTGGAATGGCCTTTCACTCAGCCATCAACAATGACCTTCATTATAAGTTCAATTTAATTGAATTCAATTTATTTGCGTAAGAAAAATAAGTATTTTTATTTGCTGCCTTGTTTCTATGATATAAATTACTACACCCCTTCCAGGAACCAGTTAATACTTGTAATGAGAGCATCCCTCTGTTAGTACTTAACCTACTGACTTAAACCCGCTCACATGCCTGTACTGTCATCCTCATGAGTGCTCCAGCAGAGAACGTGTTGTGCAAGCAAAGCAGCAACCCTGGACTGAGTCAGCCTCTAAATTCTTTATACAATTACCACGCAAAAAATAAAGCTCGTATAAACCTAAAATCTCAGGAGAATTTTTAGGTTTTTTAAAAGCATATTTCAATTCCACGTAACAAATCTTCTGGAGTCTTGGAGAACAAATCAACTGGGACAAGATGAAAGAATATATAAAGTGATAATATGAAAAATATAGTCAGTATATGTAGTCCAAGAAAATATCCACAATGGTTTACAAAAAGTTTCCAACATGCTTTCTGTCTTCTAAGTGACTAATTAATATTTCTGCCATTTCTTTTGCTTTCTGCTACTGAAATACTTCGGTGATGAGTAAGTAAACAGTGATGTGCTTAGGATCAGGCCTCATACCTGAGTGGAATTATAAATTTTGTAGTATTATTATTACTATTATTATTATTATGAAAAAATTTATTTTGTTTGAAATCCTGCAGACAGAAGGACATATACTGTTCTATATACTTAAGTAAGTACAAAATTTTACAATAAATACTATCTTAGCCCACTACTGAATTTATCCTAAAAAGTCCTTTAATGCCAAAAATCCTTTATTCCTCTAAATGCCTACAGAGTAAAAAAAATGTCACAAGAAGAGAATGGGGAAAAAAAGCTAATTATCTTTAAGTGATTCAAAGAGTATTGTTCTTAGCAAATCTTCTCCTTGGTACAACCATTAGAATTCCTGATTATATGGGGAATGAACAACCTTTCATTATTACTGTAACAAGAAACATGCAGAAGAGAAGTAAGGAAGCACTCAGCCAAATATCACATTCCTTTGTGAATTAGAGAAGCACTAAGTTCTAAAAAACAGAAGCTTTGAATAATACCTTTTCTTTCCCTACTATGTTTACTTTCTGTCTCAGAGTCCTATCAAGGATATTTCATCTAGGATCTCATGATCACCCAGTTTTCTCTTCTGCATCCTTGACTTCTGCCTGGGATTTCCTAAGCAATATTTGCAGAGGAGCATCTCAGAACTGTGACCCACATCTCTATGGGATCTGGGATGTTGTACTTTAGAGGTATCCATCTCTAGTTCTTGATTGCAGATTTCCAAATTTACTCAAGTTCCTGACAGGTGATTTACCCACCTCAACTAAATACAAGTAGCTCAGTGAGAAGAACGGAGGACTGAATATTCAGATTTGTTCAGCCTAAACCTGGGCAGTCATTTATCACTCTATGTCTCCAGGGATAATAAACAGAACTCACAATTTTGCATTTTGCAAGAAATTCTTATGGCAACAAACAGCCAACAAAACTGTGTCTGCCTTAAAAGAAAAAAAAAAACCAACACTTTAGTATGTTAGTATAATTCCAAGTGTTTTCAGGGATCACATATACATATGATCTACCACCTAGGATAAACCACTGAATAATGATCAAACTGTCCTTTTCCTTCCTTTGGAAGGCTTGTAAGTGGCATGTAAAAGAGAGGAGCTTGTCATTCCAAGTCATTACTAAATCATGGTTCAGCCCTACTGGTATTATGCAGAATTCTTACTGTAAGCTATTTTGAAGATACTGCTTTCAAAAAGAAAAAAATAAAGGCAAAACAAAACACCAAACCCAAAAGCCTCCTCTAAAAAACCGGACGGGGATTAATTGAGAGAAATAATCAATTTGCAAACTCAGATAGAACTGTTCACATGGAATGATCCAAAAAAAAAGTTTGGACTTGTCAGTATTTGGGTAACAAGAATCTAACTTGCACAAACCTCGTATACCAAACTAGATAAATTGGTATCAGTTGATTTTTAGAAACTTCCCACCTTTTGGAGGCCTTTCTAATCAGAATTACCATAATTCAGAATTCATATCTCCAAACAGAATATGGTTATCTGGATTAGGCCAGACATAATTTTCACAATTAATTTTTCAGGTGCTAAGCTCCAAATAATTGGCTAAAGTTGTTAACTACATTTTTAATTCTAAGAGATGTTCTTTAAATAATATGAGAAGGGAAGGCTTGCAATCAAAGATAAATTATTCTGTTGTTCACGAAGTTTAGGTATCTGTACAAAGTGGCGGTATACTTCTCATATGAATGAATATGCTTGGTGTGGGAAGAGCTCTTCAAAATCAGCTTCCAAGGAGCCAGCTGGAAAGAAATGATCAAGCAAATGAAAAACAGGCAATAGTGTCACTCAAGCCTCTGGCTTCAGAGAACTTACAGCACATGATTTTTAATGGCTTGGTTTTTTTGGCAAAAAAACTGAAATAATTGTTCAGGTCCCCAAGAGATCCATGATTTTAAATGCCTAAAAGCTTTTTAATCTGGATTTGTTGAATTATACACAGATTTGAGGACTTCATAACCTCTGAGGATTAATCACTTAATACCTAGCATAAAATGTTCCACAAATATATTGAAACATAGGCATGACAATTCATGGAGTGCTTGAATAAAAAACAAGACTGAACAAGGCTGTGAGGAGGAAAGGCTTTCCATCATTTGAGCTAATATACTGAATAAACACTTTAAAAAAATCTTTTCATAAGTAATAAAGTAAAGTAATATCTTTTCAAGTAATAAAGCAGGCATCAATTTTATAAAAATGTTCTTGAGAAGTAGAGACTCTAAATCCTCACTTTAGTATCCCTCACAATTACACACCCAAACCTCATACTAAACATCAGCAGCAAAAAAATGCCGTGTACGATGACACAGCATCCAGACCTGCAGCCCTGTGTCCTTTCTGTGTGAACTCATTGCAGGTGCCCCCAGTGCCATTTGCTGCGTGCCTCAGCAAACAGCGCTGGCAGAGTGGGATTTAGGGCTGCCCCATGACATTGTGCAGAATCCCACAGAAGAGGCTGCACAGCCACCAGCTACTCAGGAGGTAAGCAGTTGTAGGATCTACTCCACACAGGTATTAGGATAAGGCTTCTATAAAGCAAAATAAGTTATTTTATGACTCAAAGCAAGGTATATCCCGTCTCAAATCTGCTTGATGTATTGCGGTAAACGAGGAAGGAAGGATTATAGACTTACTGAAAGTGCTTAAAAAATCAATCAAATTTTTCAAGACGTAAAGTTATGACACAAGAAAATGTCCATTAAGGCAGGAAAAAAATTTTAAAATCATTGATTTCTGGAGAATTAGGATCAATCTTTTTGAGTATGAAATTGAGTGTGCAACCTTCACCCTAGGGGCAAGCAACCTCTTTAACCCCACCTAAGGGACAACAATTCTACCTCGCTTCCAAATCATGAAGAATTGTTTCTACTCGTGAACCTGCTGTTTTCCTAATGATGACAGCTTGCTTTTTCTCTGCCCAGCTTTACAGTCCTGAGTTAAGTGAAGGTCAGAAATGAGTGATCACTGTACTTACCAGTGCAAAGGAAGGATAAGGGATGCTACGATTCATCCCTGACACAGTGGTGCCAAAAGAGAAGCAATGCTGGTGCTATCTTTCTCAAGAACACGACGGTCACATTAAGACCAGTGCACCATACAGGAAGTATCATTCAAGTCCTCCACCAACTGAAAGAAGACATTACCCTTATATCTATGAATCATAATGAAAGGGCAAGCTGCGCTCCAGAAGAAAAATTTAGTTTTTCTTACAGTCATCCCCTGATTCATAACAAGCCCATCAGTTCTGTGCTTCTTAAAGGCACTCTCAGACACCCATTGTTACCATCTCTTTTCCCCAGCAACTTGTTCAGGAGAGATACTTTTGAAGAAAAGAAATGGCAGAGGAAAAAAGGAATTGGGAAACATGACAGTATTTGATCTTGAAAGACTGCTGTATAAGTACTTCTCATTGATCGTTAAGAATGGGAAATACTTAATATTGAGCTGCAATGACATTCATAATTTCTTCTTACAGGAAATCCTGGTTTAAAATGAAGAAGGACCTTATACTCTGATAGGAGTATATTGATAAGCATTATTGACTACATCAGGGAATTGAAATGGATTTAGGTTTCTATGGCTCCATCCCTTTTTGAACAGTTCATTTTGCCATTTGCAATGACATGCTATTCCACTTATTTTTTGAATAATTTTTTGATTTAAAATTAATGTTGCGAGGCCCTCAAGAAGTATCATAAAACATTTCAAAGCCAGCAGAATGATAGAATTTTTATGCAGTGAGCCCTGCAGCACTGCATTTCAACTGTCACGATGACATCTTAATATTTCATAAACGTTCTTCCTTATTTCATGAATTTCAGGCAGTTATCTAAAAAGCAGTCTGAGTAAAAAGAGTATTTGTTGAATAACATGTTTTCCTGGCACATGCAAGTGAACTTACAATCAAATCCTGCAGAATTATTCAAATGTTTGTCTGCATTGTTTATCTTCTCCAATTGCAACACATTTTCCTCTCAAAATCGATTTGTTCAGGTTTCTACTCTTATAGACATCCATCTGATAAACAGGAAAGTTAAGCATACATTTTAAAACAAATTATTTTCATTTTCATTCAGAACAACGAGAATTTTAGGACTGTGTTTAATTGTCACATTCAAATCAAGTGTCTTGGTTTTCTGACCACAGTACTTTATGTGGAAACATTAATTTGAGATAGAATACTGTTACATTATCACAGAAACCAGCTGTTATGAAGGTTGAATAGGTGTTACGCTTGATGGAAACGTTTTTTAGTTTGTCAGGTTTTTTTTTTTTACTCTGTAATTAACTGCAAAGTTTTTAAAGACACAGGATAAGCTGAGTCCCTATTTAAAAGCAGAACAAAAATCTGACCGAAGCTCCCTCCACTAATACAAAAACCATAAATAAGGTAATTATGTTTGTGTGCTGCTTAAAATGATGGAGTTGTCTGAAGTTTGTGCCTAGATATTAGACAGATGCTTTTATTTCCAGCTTTAATTTTTACTTTCTCAGATGTTTTGCAGTTAATCAAACCTACATTAGATATTTGTTAAAATAATTTATTTTTAATCTTATTATATCCTAGAAATCTTATTTTTGTGTTTGTTTTTTTCCCTACGCCAGAGACTTGCTATTTTTATGCTACATTGAAAGAGATATGGAACAACAAAAACATCATCACAAAAGTAATTTTATAATCTGTCTGCATAGAATTCAGCAGAAACTGAAGGACAGACTGTTACCAAGCAAAATGTCAGAATTTTTTTTTTGGCAACTTTTTATCACAAAATTAATGGCAACATTCTCTTTCCTTAGGCAAACAGCGTTTTCCCTTTCCATACACATCCAGTGTCTTGTAGTTTATTCACTCTAGCTCCTATACACTACAGAGAAATATCCATAACATATGCATAATATTTCAACTGTCAACTTTGTAGCCTATCATAATCTTGCATTTGAAACGTTCCATCAATACTATCATTAAATATTTAGTTACTATCAGTTATTGTCTTTTTGTAATCTCTTTCCCTTCTGCAAATATATTTCTGCTACTGTTCCTCAGTTGGCCTCCAAAAATGAAGCAAATGACACGGAAAAGTTTGTTTTGTTGAGTAACATGTCTATTGTCCAGAACAAGTACAAATTGCAAATGATGAGCAATTACTGAACTCCAGGAGTTCAAAATCAGAATTCTGCTTTGGGTTTATATATAAAGTATTACACCATGAAATAATTAGATCACTGAAATAATTAGAGTCATAATGCTATAACTACACTTTTACAACTGTACACTTAGCTGGATTTCTACATACTACAGAAAAGTATAACTTAAAATCTAAGCCTTGTAAAGAACTTAGATTGTATTTTCTGAAGGGAAAAACACATGTATAATGTGAAAATATATAAATACTTAGTATTTAATACGCATACTAAGTAATACTTACTTAAATATTTAGCACACCTGAAATTGTATAGCCTTAATAATGAGTAGAATAAACCATTAAACAGGGCTGAAATACTCTGTCTAACCATGACCTAAGTGGCATAATCCCCTAAGATTTTCCTCCCCAGAAGGATAACTTTTAATTGCATTTTTTTTCAGTACAAAAAGTTATGGAAAACAATTTCTAGTTACAAAGGCACTATGGACTGGTAGAAGATGTCCATTCCCAAATGTGACTAGTGGACCAGAATCTTTGGAAGTCATGAATGAAAGAATTTAATTTCACAATTAAATAAATCTAACACATTATATCACTGATTATCATAGGTACCTGTTCATTAAAAGGGATTGAGTTTGCCCTATTATAGTACATTTATTCACTGAATCTTATGTGCTTAAGTTTAGATGAAAATCTACATTTCTACTAAAGGACCTGCAGAGCATTTAAGTAAGCCAGGCACTCAAGATTTTTGATAGATGATTCATCCTGTAGGTATAGGTCCTAATTTTGTTAAAGACAAAGGCATGTTATGTCTTTTTTAGCTGACATCATCTTCATTTTACTGATTAAAAGTAAAATGGAAAAGTGAACTCTGGTGATTTTAAACATTGTGAGCAAGGGATAAAGTGGACCACATGGGCTTCAGGATAACTTCTGGAGTAATTATAGAGGAAAACAGAAATAAAATGGTACAGAGTTCTGGTAAAGAAGGTATGAAATCCATTAAAGCATCACTGAGAAGTCAGGACAAAACGAAGAAAAGAGTGAGGAAGTAAGTCAGACTTGCTAGAGAAGTTCTACACCACTCTCTTAAAAAGTCACCCTTAAAATAACACTCTTTTATTAGTATTGAGGCAACCAATTTCATATGAAATAGTAGCATATTAAATTGAATCTCTAGTGTGAAGATGTGTTTGATTCCTATTCTTCTGTCAGCATCCTTACTCTTCTCAGAGCAACTTACCCATGCTAAAAAAAGATTCAGTCTCATGTGAATGCATAACCAAAGAAAAATTTCTCCCATTTTTGCATGAAAAATTATACGTTCAGCTATTAATACAGTTCCTATCAATGTAAGGCCTACTCTCCCACCTTCAAAGCACACCTTGATGACATTAATCCAGAATTATTTCATCTGCAGCCAGGGATAAGCTTAACATAATGGAATCTTTCTGAAGTCAGGTTGATTAAAACAGCCCTATGAATGCTAACCAAGCTAAAAATAGGTGCTAAATTATTTTAATCTTGTTATTGAATAGTAACAAGACATCACAAAATGAAACCAATTTATATTATACAAATTGGTTTCTCTGCTCTAAAAGATCTCAGGAAATGGCAGGGCATTTCATTATGGGTGTGAAGGAAGCAGAAGAGTTGCAACACTACAAGACTTGTTTCATACAGCTGTGCTTTTTACATAAAAACAGGTTTTAAAAGATTCTGAGCAAACACACCCTGAAAATTTTAAGATTTGGGTTAGATCCTCTTGAAAAACCTGAAGAAAAAGTGAGATTTAACCCAAAAGAACATGAAGTCTCCATAGCTTTGTATGTCTAGGCTCAGCCACCCTTGTTGAAAGCAGTGCAGAGGATTGCCAGTTATTTGAAACATGACATGCAACATGCTTAGGAATTCTGTCTGGCAGATAAACACATCATTGCATCCAGCATCCACTGGCACCCTCAGCACAGAGCTCCCTGCCCAATCCACAGCCTGATGCCATGAGGACAACGGGCATCCCTCCCTGCAGCCTCAGGTACGCAGGAATGTGAAACGATGCACACAACAGCTTTACAACAGTGATGGTATAACAACAAACACACAGACAAAAATGCTTCCCAAAAATGGGCCTTTCCCCATGTGACTGCCATTCTCCTTGCAGGACAACCTGCTCAGTGCCAAGGCAAAGCTTGTAACATACAGACACACATAGAGGTTATTTACTGCACAACTTGCCACTGAGCCACACTGTGCTACACACAACACATATAACCAATATGTAAAACATTTTCCAGCACAACAATTTGAGCAAGCAGTCCTTGAATGCCACTGCTGTAAGACCTTTAAATGTCTATCAGGGTTTGAAAAGAAGGGATGGCCAAGCTCTCTCAAACCAGGAAGATATTTAGTTATCCAGTGCAAAATTCTCCATGCAGCCTCATGGTCAACCAATCCATTGTACAGGAAGAAAAACCTCTATCCCTTCCTGTATGGTTTCTGCAGGACCACTCACAGTGGTCTGGCACTAATTCTACATTGAGAGTCAACCTCATATTACATCATATGTAAAATGAAAGATACCTTTGTCCTCTCAGTGCTTTGCTACCTATGTGCTTGGATATGTACTGAAGTCAGCTCAGCTCTCCTTTAATTTCAGTGTGTTAGATTGATGTATTTATAAGAAAAGGGCAGTGAAATAGTATACAGAACCAGAAATAGTGTATAAAACCAGAACCTGACACAAGATTGTACAGAATCATTTCATAAGGTTCAAGGAAAATACCCACAAAACAAGTGCATATAGGAGACACAGATTTCAGGAGCACTTGTCTTCTAAGAATTTAAAGCATTGATAATACAAGAGAGTTGCAGGCCAATACTGAATAGAAATTGCTCAAAGGCCTTTCAGACATAAAATTGTGAAGTTGGTTTATCTAAAAGCCAGGAAATGCCTGAGGTCTCAATACTCCTCAAGTAAATACAGGAAAATATTGAATCCAGGGCTACAAGTGTACAGTATGTATTAACATACTTCAGTCAGTCTTAAACCCACATAATTCAATTTCTCCCAGTGTTATTTAGCAAGTTTTAGATTCAGGTTTCTGTAAGAAGATAACCACACATGTTCCCGTTTTTGATGGAAAGATTAAAGACCGCATAACACAAGGAAGGAAAATCCTATCTTATGTAAGATGAAAATAGCTTAAAATCCCACAGACTGAAATCAAGATTTTCCTTTTATATTGGGATCTGACTCTAAGCTACCAATGCTGTCATTCCTGTCATTCCAGAGGTGACCTCTCAATAAAAATCCTAAAAAAACCACTACAGAAACATGCATGGAAGAAGAAGCTTCTGTCATAGCACATATTATAATAACTTCAAATCAGCATGACACCTTGCTACTCACTGACTGACAATTCAGAAATGCTTTAGATAGGTGAAGTTTTCACTATGTGGCTTATGTATGGCCTCCTAAGCAGTTGCAGAGACATATCTTAGAGGATTTTTCAAATAAAGTAAATTGCATTCGACTATTTGTCTAAAGTAATTTTGGTGAAATTAGATATATTCCTTTACTTGATTTCTGCTCCTTTGTCATCTCTTTCACTATCTAGATGCATAGCTATTATAGGAAGTAACTCTAGAGTTTAGACAAAAATGTCTGGTAACAACTCTTTCTAATTAAACTATTATTCACCCAGGTAATTTCACTTTTGTTTATTTTTGCAACAAGAAATTATTATTTTTTGTTTAACTCAACTGCAATAAGGGGTTGTATATGTCAAACATTGTCCTTTAATTACTATGGTTACTTATGCTTTTGTTAGAAATTACATAAAACAATTGAAAGAAGTATTCATTTAGTAAATCAGCATTTCATTCAGGTATGAAAGGTCACAGACTATAAGGTAAAAGGATAAAATGATTTTTATATTTGCTAGTGTAAATGCAAGTTCAGTTATGCAACAACCTCTCCAACAATGTTACCAGTAAAGTGAAATATCCAGCTAATTCACCCTAAATTAAGGTATCATGAAATCTGTCTAGCAACTTAAGAGGGAGGACTATAAAGATCAAGATTTACACAGTGTTTGAACTGGTGTGAAAAATAGTGTATGTTTTGAGGATGTCTGCACATACCTTCTCAAAACAAGCTGGGCTTTTAATGTTGTGTTCAATCAACCTCCTGCCTGCTTTTCCATCAGTGTAGCATCATTGTATAAACACACAATCAAAAAAAAAAAAAAAAAAGTGAATTTTGCTGAGCTCACACATTAGCTACATGAGAGGACACTGATTCTCAACTCCATAAATAAGACTGTTACTCTTATCAGATGTTTCTGCACTTTACAAAGACCTTGGCATTCTCTCACTCTGCATGGGTTGTCTTCTGACTCAGCACTTAGTTTTGCATCAGTTCCACTTGCTGGAAGCTTCTTATTCAGATTTAATCTAATACTGATGATTATTACCAAGACGACAGGCAGAAAAGGGAGTGTGAAATATGAACAGAGAGCTTGAAAAAGATTACCCTCATCACTGATGAGACAAGAATCACATAGCAGCAAATCAAACCATGGGACTTCCTGGTGCCATCAAGGCTCTTAAATGTTTGATTGGAGAGACTAGTTTGCAAAAATTGTCCAAAGAGAGGAAACACATTTGAACTGTAACACTGCTGAGAAAGCAGCATGTGAAAGTTTCCCAAGGACTGATAATCTCTGGAGACCAACTGTGCCACTGAGACTGCAAGAGCTGCTACACTCAGGATGCCAATGGGTTTGTTACAAGGACAAGGCCATGGGCACCCACAAACATCAGCAAGGTGTTGTACAGCTCATGCCACACAAGAAAACAGTTTCTGGTGGACACAGACAAAGGCTACGGCATCATTTGCAGACCTGATAAGCGAATATCCCCCTGAAGCTCTTCCTCATACCTAACTAGAAGCTCCTCCAGGCATGCCTGCACAGTCCCCTGTACACAGCCACACTGCCTTAGTGAATAAAAGGCGTCCTAAGCAATACTGGTTGTGATTTGTGCATCACCTCAACTACTACTTCTAGTTTGAAAAAGGGAATTTACAACGTTGACAAAGAGGTAGTATGATGGCTGTTTGCAGAGATGAAACCAAGAGAAACATTATCTTAATTGTCTGCAGTTTTCAAGGCCTCCAGTAGAGAAGATATTGGCTAAGAGCAAAGCTTGAGCAGTGTGCTGGCATTCATTGAGCTCCAAAGAAAATGGTCATACTGCCAAATATAATTTTTCCAGCTGCCAGTAAACCTTGATAAGTCCAAAGTCCTGTGACCTTGGACAGAAATTAAACCTTTGCAGACACACAGATTTCCACGAGGGGAAACATGAAGAACAGAGGTAAGTAGGGACAGGGCAAGAGGAAATGGCCACAGGCTGTGCCAGGAAAGGTTCAGGTGGGACATTAGGAAGAATTTCTTCACAAAAAGTATTGTCAAGCAGTGGAATGGGCTGCACAGGGAAGTAGTAGAATCACCATTCCTGGGGGTGTTACAGAACGAACTGGACATGGCACTTGTGGCTATGGGTTAGTTCACATTGTGGTTTAATAAAAGGTTCGGTTTGATGATCTTGTAGGTCTTTTCCAACCTTGATGATCCTATGAT
This sequence comes from Dicaeum eximium, assembly GCA_013396995.1. NCBI lineage: Eukaryota > Metazoa > Chordata > Aves > Passeriformes > Dicaeidae > Dicaeum > Dicaeum eximium. The sequence goes on along the minus strand of VWZP01001589.1, from coordinate 496,614 downwards.
TCTATAAAATGAAAGGAGATTATGTTGACAGAAGCTGCTTTTGTGGGGCAAACAAAGGCAGGAAAGAAATTTTTCAGAGTTTTGATTACTGGAATTGAAATAAGCTGCTGACTCAACAGCACTGGCAGCAGATGCATAAAAGAAAAAGGTTCAGAGAGTTTGAGAGAGTAAAACACAAATTGTAGCTGCTTATCTTCTATTATTCATCATAGATGACTGCTGAATTGCCTTAATGTAGGTAGTAAAGGGCCAACTGAAGCCTAGAACTAAAACATGAACCTATCTTCCCTAATCTTTCCCTTTTATATCTATCCTGACATATGATTAGCATCACTAAACTGGATGATCCCAGCCTACTTTATCTTCTTTGAAAACGATATCTGACATCATGTATTTAGCTATGTTTTCAAATGTGACCAGTCAAGTGCCTGAAATTTTACAGGGCTTTTTTCCAGTTACATCAATAATACATTATTAACCACTGCAGTTGCAAGGAAGTAAATTCAAAAGGCAGATCTAGCCAAACATTTAAAATTTAATGACTGTATTGCAACATGTGTGCAGCTTATATATTATCATGTTACTACATGCCATGATATTAATGAGCAGTTAAAACAGCCCCACGGTAGGAATCAGGTAGGACCTTTTCTCCTGCAGCAACATCCCTCCTACACAAGACTACCAAATATTGCAGGCTAAAAGCCTCATTATAACAAGTGTAACAACACTAGAAACTATAAGCTGCAATTTTAGCTACATAACTTATCTTCTTTTATTCCTCATTTGGAAAATGTTTTTCATACATTATATTGACTGTTTCTAAAGTTTCCTTCATTTGCTCATTTCAACAGCTTACTTCTGTTTCACCACGTCTATTTTCTGCTTGTCCAGCACTGTCTGAAATCTCTCTCCAGAGCAGGGACATTGTACTGTGAAAGAGAGTGAATCAAGTTAATAGCCATGCTTGCTATGTTTATGATGCATCAAAGAGTTCTAAGGGGAAAATGCAACTATGGAAACAAATTGATTCTTCATTTCAGCCTTTTTTTCTTTCTCTTTAATTTTTTTTTCTTCCTAGACTGCATGCCTTTGTCCACAGAAAGTTTGGAGAAATTCTCTTGGAGTAGTAGAACTTCTATTTGCTTAAATCAGATCAGATGTCTGCCCTAAAATCAGATATGACAGAAAAGAATATAAGTTATTATTCATTCTGTTTGCCTTATACAAATGACAACAGCAAATAGAACAATATACTGGACAAGAACTCACAGGAAAGTTTTTTAAAGGAATTGAGGAATCCAACTGGAATAGAGGCATGAAAATACAAATTCTTTCATTCTTACTAAATCTATTATTGTTATTATTATTATCATTATCATTATCATTATTACATTCAAATTAAACTATTTAGTCCACTGCTTTTTAAAGTAGAAGATTCTCTTTAGTCCAAAGTATTTTGCTGAAACATATACATACAAAGTAAATGAGTATGAGATGCCCCAGGATATGACTTCATCAATCACAGGAGTGCAACACTTAAGTGCAATTAGCACCTGAAATATCGACATTGTATGTGTTATCCATGAACTTTCTTTTTAATTTGCATGGAAAAAAATAAAAAAATAAAAAAAGCTATCAAGAACCTCCTTCATCTGCAAACATCTTAACTACTTACTCAAATCACTCAAATGCCCTCCATCAAATGCAACCACCATGACCAGAACCTGACTAGCTTGTAAGAGCCCTCTACTGATTAGAGAGGAAAGGAATAATAACAAACTATTTATTTCACCACTGCTTTCAGATTAGGCAAATATGTAAGTATCATATAATTACCGACAAAGGCAACTTTCTATTTGAAATTTGTTTACTTCTGGTAAAGCAAATAAAAGTTCTGGACAGCTAATGCCTAATAACTGACCAAATTGTGGAATTATTATTGTAGAATATAAAGCAAATAATAATGTGCAGTAACACAAAATTTTAATGTGCATTAAACTACAAACTTTATGTTTCATAACTTTGATTTGCTGTTTACACAGAATATTGGAATTACCATCTCTGTCAGCATAGCGGCAGGCAGAGAAAATACCACCATTTTTGTGCTAATATATACTATAGAAAGATAAAAACAAGTCACATTTTGTTCTTGTGAAACTTTGTCCTCCAAATTTTAATTCTGCATCACAATTTATAAGGGGAAGAAGGTATACAAGAATTAAAATAGGAGATAAAAGAAAAACTTACATGACCATTAACAGTAAAGTACTATATATGAGTAAGCACAAGTGTGATTCACTTCATAAAGTTCATGCAGGAAATGTGATTTCAAAATTACTGTTAGAAAATTAAAGATAGAACTATAACATAATATTGTGAACACTTAAATCCAGATTAAGTGCAAGAGTTAATATTTCTAAAACATTACCTAGTTCAAGAATGTATTCATTTATTTCTCACTTTATCTTATTGAAAACTTACTATCTTATATTGTTTGTTTCACCCTTCAGTGAAGTGAAAGGAAAAGGCAGAGGAAAGCTCATGACTTGCTGCGACTCCTATTTGACAGAAGAAACTTCCCTACCTTAGGGAGTAGATACATACATTTTGGTAACTGTTTCTTGGCAACAGGAAACAATGTAAGTGACATCTTTTTTCCTTTCTCTTTGGTTTTTTGGTGGTTTTGTTTTGTTTGTTTTTAACCCCACAAGGGAGCATACAGCTTTGGAGTTAAAGAGACCATGGATCTGTGGTACTGCAAATTATTTTGCATTTTCTATAACTATTCTTGGAAATACATTGCTGTTCAAATTTTAGTAAAAATAACAGGATTTAGATACATTTTGCTGCATCTGTGGATAACAGAACATCAGCAGACATTAGTAGATTCTGAATCAGATTGCTTAAAGAACAAAGTGCTACCTATTCCATGGATATCCACACAAGTCTGCCAAACAGCCTGGCAAGAAGGTTGTTCTTGTGAGCCAGACTTGCAAACCCCCAAGCTTTTCAAAAGCAGAAAGATACAGCCCTTGTTGAGTTGGACTTGGGAGTGCCTCTCACATCTGCATAGATAAGTTTTAACCATGGCCTCACTGATGATAAGTTTGTTTTGTCTATCAGCCTTTCAAGGCTAAAACTACTGAACCAAGAAGGACTACTACAGAAGTGCAGAGGAAACTCAAAACCAACCTGTCTTGTTACGTATCTAAACAGCTGTGAAGCTGTCTTGTTATGTATCTAAACCACTATGTAATACAAGTCTTAATATTTTATACTGTCATAGATCCACATGGAGTTACAACTTACTTAACTGAATACAGTTTGAAACAAAATTGGTCCAAGTAGTAGGGAAAATTTACAATCATAATTGATGTATGTTTGACATAATTTCCATTTAAGCTGCAGAAAAAAAATAATATCATGCTAATTACTATTTGTTTTCTCAGTACACTTGATGAACATGACATTTCTCATCTCCTGAACATTAATAAATATTGGATTAAAGCACAATGTTAAGGTACTTCAACTATCTGCTCTTTTATACACGTGCAGATGCACATTTTATGAACTGTGTGAGATGCTTAGAGAATATACTCTAGATACAGTATGTCCAGTAACAATATTAAATAGATCTTAATCATATGCAAGCACAAAATCTTTTGGAATACTGTCACATTTTTCAAACTTTAAGAAAAAAACTCATTAGGAGCTCACACCAGCATCTGTTTTTCACTTAGCTAGCATCTTACACTTTCCTCTGCTCTAAGCTATGCATGCAGTATATGAAAAACATGCTAAGACACAAAATAATGGCACTTCCAGAGTGTTATGTTAAGTACAAAACACATTTCCATTTCTTTTCCCTTTTAGCTTTTTGGACATAAACAGCCATATAACATGATTATTTGGTATTTTTATTACTACTACATAAACTCGAATACAAGTTACAATGATTTTTAACATAATAGTTCAGAAATGAAACAGCAGGTTAGTAGCTCAAAAGGCTGTTGTAGTATAGTGTAATAATAATGTTAAAAATAGAATGTGAGGATATCTCAGTTCAAGAACTAGAGGTCTTAATGTTTAAATACAATGGTCCTCCATCCATTCAGCACAGAGCAACATCATGTAAATCAGGGAGGTGAACACTATCACTTCAACTATCAGCTTATTTCAGCTCTAGCTGCATGACACGAAGGTTTTCTGGCTCTTCTGCTCAAAGAAAGGCCTTTCAATATTCTCAAAGAAGAAATGTAATGATGCCACGTGCTGAAATACCTTGTTGTCTTTTGGTGCTTCAGAAAAGCCTGCTGTTTGTCCTCACACTCTTCACGCAAGTGTGACTGTTTCTCTCTAGTTAACAAATTTTAGCTTGCATTAAACCTTATCAGTAAACATGGCAGTACTGCAAAATCAGCAATTAAGGCCTCAATAGCTTCCACCAATTAGAGCTGTTGTGTGCCAAGAGCTACAGCAGAGACAGATTGTGTGCTGGGTTTATTAACTCATTCTTTTTGCAGTGGAACAGCTAAGTGCCTCTTTTCTGGCCACATTAAAGTACATATAGTTGTTTTACAGTGACATACGCCTCAGCCTTCAAAAACAAAAACAAACCCCCCAGAAGGTTGTGAATTTTTCACTTGAGAGCTTTCATATCTATACTGAAGGGAAATATAATCTAGCATAGCTATACCTGTTGCTATGCAGACAGCACTTCTTTTATTGAACCATTTAAATTGAATTGTTTTTCCACCTCTGTACCCTCATTACTTATCAGTGCGTTCCATGATCCCAAAAAATCCTGCACTAATGGGGACTTCATTCAAATGACTGACCATTTCTTCATCAGTGTTGGGGGAGAAAAGAACTGTTATAGTCAAGTTTCAGAAATTCATTTGCATAGACAGGATGGCAGAAATGGATGATAGATCTAGGTTGAGAGAAATCTTTCAGAAAAAAAAACAACCATGAGACTTTGAAGGAAAGGTTTAACATCCCAGATGTTGGAGCCTAAGGTCTTTCAGGCAGGGACCACGAAGCTGTTAGGCATTTCTGTTCTCCCCAGCACAGCTCAACAATGATTAATTTGCACTGCAGCACCAGAAATCATGAACAATTATAAGATGTGGTTTTCCAAAGTGCTGCATACCTTCAGCAACTTTTTACTAAAATGCAGATAAAGAGGCAGAGAAGTACAAGAAACTGTGTTATTAATGTCAAGATTTCCTTCAGCAAGAGAACGTGCATTTAAGTCTAAATGTTAGAAAATGTCATTCACTGCATCTGTTAGGATAACTAGAATGCAATATTAACAGCAATTCACATAACGGAGTCCATTTAATACGATCATTAATATTTCAGACTGATTTTGAAACTGAAGAAAAAAAGAAGAAACCAAGATGCATATGTAACAAAATTTATATTTCATGAACCTTAATTGCTGTAACTAGGGCACAGGGATTAAAGGCCTATGCCTAAGGCATCTGGTCCTGAGGACAAAATATTACACAAGCATCTCAATTTTTGAGTTCAGAAATTGAGTATTTTAACCCTCCTGATTCTGAAGAAAAGCTGTGGCATGAAATCTGAAAAAATCCCATTTACATGGGATGCAGTCCTAAACCTACCTGCCTACCTAGAAAAAGAATTTTGCAGATGAGGAACTGCTCTGCCCAGCTTAGGTTTTAATAGCATTTGCTGGCATTGACAGAATTGTATGAAAATGCTGCAACAAAGGACTGACTGAATGAAGCTTGGTCAAAACACCGCTGTGGTGACACCTGCAAACACACACACTTTCAGACACACTTGCACAATTCAAGGGCAGATTTGGCCCTCTTTACCACAGGTCTTTCCTCTGTATTTGTTTATAAACTCACTCCAAGCCTAACTTAATGAACAAACACTAGTGACAAAAATCAAGAATCTCTTGGGAATTATGTATTGCTGGTTGAGCTTCCGTTCTCACAATTTCAGTCACGATCATCTTAACGGCTATGCAGTCAGCTATGCTTTGTTTTATAGCTCCCTAAAGTTGGCTTCAAAGGGTGGCTAGCAGCATTCCCCATTTCAGAAATCGTGTTTAACTCATTTCATCTATTGTGCATTTGGCTCAGCCCTGAGCACCAGCGACAGTGCCGCTGCAGGTTAGCTCAGGTCAAAAAAATCAATATAATTTACAACTTTTTATGTTTTCCTAAACTTAAAAGCCTGGCATGTACAGAAGGAGGCTGTATTCCTTCATATGCTTTTCTACCCACAAGCAGATATTTGGCCCATTAGTTCAGTCCCTTTTAATCAGTACAAGCAAATAAAGTAAGTATTGTTTGTTTAAATGAGAATAGGTATATATTCCTTCTAGTAACTTCCAAATTACAGTAAGAAAAACTGTTCAATTTCCTATCAGAAGATCAACTAGTCATGCTGGTCTAGTTAATGTTTCCGGTAAGTTAGGGGTGGAAGAAAGAAAAGATTCTGAAGAACTAAACAAGAAGCACCACCTCACTAGTTTTAAATTCCATTTTGTTTAGATTGCAGCATAGGACAGATTCACCTTGAATATTCTTTTTTTTAAGCAAAATTACTGTAAGCCATAAAATACTATTATACAGAAACACAGCAGAAAGTACTGATTTTCCATTTCAGAGAAGAGAGAAAAAAAAATCCAGGCAAAAATAATTTTCTGATATCAAGAATTCTGGAAAATACACCTCCAAATAATTTCAAAACGTATTTAACCTCTGGTTTCTCTTGGGACATACACTGCATTATGTTATAATCATGTCAAAATCATGTCAAAAATATTTACAAGTAGCATTTACTTTTCTGGTTTCTCCTTCAGTTCAAAAAATCCCAAAGCAATACATCTAAACACTATAGGAATATAACTGTATAAAAGCTGCCAGAGCAACATTTATCCTCAAATAAATACGCTTTGAGGTCTACTAGTATAAATTTTTCTCTTATTTGCCATAAATCTCATATAAACCTATTCCGTAGCTGCTCCACAGATTCTTCCTTACATCTCACTGTGAGATTTCCATTTTCAATGTATCTCAGATTCCTAATTCTGATAGTTTAGCCAATGTTCTCTGCCAGCTGCTAAGCTGTTACCATTAGTTACAGCTCCCTTTCACGATTTGTAAGCATTATCTTCATCCCAAATGATTAGGAAGTGTCTGAAAAGAGTCATCTCTAATGATACACTACAGGCATTCAGACCCAATTCTTCAAAATAACCTGGATCTTCTGAAATGGCCGTGACTCCGCAATACTCCATTTGGCCCCTGGGTCTTGGACAACTCCTATAATGTTGAATAGCTTGTATTCTAGAAACAGAGCCTTTGCATTAATGTTTGCAACGACATCAGACTACAGCAGACTCCTTCCTTTCTTTTGCTCCTTATTCCTCCTGCTACATTTTTTAAAAATATTTATCTATTTACGACATCACACGTTATTATTGGGAATAACAGCTGTCAGAGATTCTGCTCCATTGGGGAAGAGACATCTCAGAATTTTTCACTCTGCTTTTTGCAAATCTAATTTTCACTAATTCTCACCAGCTAAAATTTATGTACAAATGCAGATTTAGTGCTGAGAAACTTTTTGTCTGTTGCACAGCTTTCCCAGTAAAAACGTTTGATCTTACAACTCGTCAGAAGAATTTGAAGATGTGCCTACACTGAGCAGTGAGATCTAATCATGGTAGCTATTACCTACACCTGAAACAGATGATCTAATTCATCTACATGCTCACACTTAAAGCCAAAAGTAGTTTCCTTTCTCTTCTTTTTCTTTTGGATGGTTCTACATTAGAATTTTTATTATCAATAAAACCCCAGACATCCAGATTATTCAATAATTAGAAAAATGTAACATGATAAGGGAATTCAACTTCATTACAAATTCAACACACATACCACCTATGTGTGTTGATAATGACAAAGGTTCAACCAATACTCTTATTAGCAAAGGCTACCCAGTACATCTTCAACCTTTTTCTTTGAGCTATGAAACACTGAAGAAGATACCAGTCAGCCAGTGATCTCAAAATTATTCCTTTTTTGCAGAAAAAAACCTTTTTTTTGTTATACGCAAATCAGTACCCTGACAATAACGATTGTTAAAAATCTTCTGGAAGCATTCACACTCTTATTACTATTATGGGCAAACCACAATTTGCTTTTTCTCTTTTTTTTTCTTTTTGTAAACTTATATATTTCCTCTCAGTAAATGCTTCTATAATGCTCTTTTATTGAACATTTTGTGTAGGTAGGATTCCTCAAGAAACAATGCATTTTGTCATCTCCAGACTCTGCGAGGAGACTCAACTGATTCACTCTACAACCCGCACAAAGTCCCACAGACCTTCCTCTATAGAACCATGCAAATACATATTCCTCATGCTGGGCTCCAAGATATTATGGGTAAAACACACAACTTAAGGCTAAGTATTAGCAATTCTTAGCAGAATGCTTCACATAAGTCTACAGAGTAAGGGGCTTCCAACTTTTTCGTGAAAGAATATGCCTTTTATAAAATTTGGAGATGAGACAACTGATGTTTAAAATCTGATCAGTGATACACTGCATTAGGAAAGGAAAAAGATGTTGCTGTAACATCTTTAACCCTTCCCCCTGCTTTAAAATAAGGTTGTTACTTTATGTGCCATATATTTGACAAATACAGCTTTTTTGCATGGCTCAGGTCAGAAATTTACACCCACAACTGCAGACCAGCAACCCAAGCAGTTATTAAATTGTCTCATGCATCACATTCAGCTTTCAGGATTGTTCTGCCAAGTAAGATGTGAACAATTCTACCTTACACATTTCAGTATCTACTTTTAAAAGTGAAGCTCTCCAACACTTAAATTTTGTGCTATAATTCTGTCTCAGGGCAAAAGAAACATAAGGCCTATCAAAGTTATCAGCTTCAGACTTCTAGCATTCCTATTCCTGACATTTGTTTCTAAGAAGACAACTGAAAACTGACGAGCAGTCATTTACATCAGTAAGATCTGGGTGGAAAATGCACAATATTTTCCTTCTTTATATACAAAAATCTAAAATAAATTACAGAACAAATCGTGACTGTAAAAAAAAAAAAAAAACCAGAAAAATTAAACGCAACTAAAAGCTTCTTTTCAACCAAAAGTCTTCATACAACATTAAAATAGACAGTGACCCTGCCTGAGAGAGCGAAGTTGGATCAGGTGACCTCCGGAGGTCCCTTTCAACCTCAGCCATTTCACAGTTATGAAATTTGAAAACTAAAATTGAAATATGAATTATTCCAATGTTTTCTATAGAGCTTTAGCACCTAATAATATTTTGACCACAGACAGCATTAGCCAACATACCCATTTTAAAGGAAAACTTAACATGAATTTATATTTAAGACAGACAAAATAAAACAATCATGGGTGAAAAGAGATTTTATATACTAATTTTACAAACAGAAAAGTTAAGCTCAGAAAGCCTGTTTCCCATTTACACTAAAAGCATTCACTATGCTGTTATAAGGAGTCTTAACACAGATTTAGATTTAATTTATGTCACGTACAGTGGGCTTAGTATAATTGACAGTAAGGCTGGAATGAATCAAAGTGCTCAAGATTACAAATTACATCTCTGCAGAAGACTAAAATTTAACTTTTCTAATATTGAGCCCAACATGTCAGTACAAAGATTTTTGTCTTCTCGAAAGAGGTTATTTCATCCACAGTGCAAAAAGCTCTAGAATTCATTCTGTAGTTTAAGATACTAGAATTACAGAAAATAGAAGTCAGTAAAATAGCTTTTATTTAAATAACTTTGCTACAGTTATGAAAAATTACCTCCACACTTTGCTGTTAAGGGGTTTATTGTCATACTATTTTACATATGTTATACATATCATACACCTTATTATCATCATACTAATCTAGCGACTAATAATTGAACATGTCAACTTCAGTTAAAATGAAGCTTCCTCTTCTTTTTAGGCACTGTATAAAACCAATAATTATGACCACTCATTCAGAAAACTCTTTTGTATTCTTGTTTTGTAAGACTTCATGCACTCCTTTCTCTTTGCGGGAAAAAAAGTGTTTGCACGAGGAATGAGAATACACAATTCACTCTGAGGGCAGGGTACCTCCAAACAAGACTATCTCAAATAAAGAAAAAATCCAGAGACAAATAAAGAGTATTGGAAGTATCAAGGGCTTCCTTCCCAAAGATGGTAGTAATTTGATTCTACAGCAGTGACAGCCTTTCGATATTAAACTTTACTATTAATTCTTTTTGCAATGAACAGGTAGGGGAAATATGCCAAAGAGCCCTTCCTCCAGCAGACAGTGTAACTTTTTTCTCCAGGTCTAGTCAATGCTGTGTGCTTCTAATTCCTCACTGATATGTTAATGAATACAACCTTTCCAAAGTTCAGCCCAGATAAGCCAGAGATGATGAGGGACGTTTTGGCAACTGAACAACAGAGAGAAAGAAGATCAATCTTTTAAAAGATTTACACACTTCCCTTAATTATCTTCCTAATTTATGTGCATCTTAAGTGAACAGTAATTCCTGTGAGGCTCCATTTGCATGGGCTTGTAACCTCTCAGTATGACAGCGATGCCATGTTCCACACGTTGCAATTATTAAAAAGCATCAGAATCTGGAAGACTTATTTTGCAGGGGAGATCACTTTTGAAAAGAAGTGTATTTCATAACTAGCTTACAAAAGGTTGCGGGGTTTTTTTCCCCTTAATTTATAAGCAGACTTCAAAAGTAACATTCATCTTTAAAACTCTTTCCAAGAAAGTTATCCTACCCTATCCTAGGCAGTAAGAGTACTCCTGGACACAGTTGATTCAATTCTGATGCCAGCTGCAAATCCCACTGCTTGGAACTCTCTTGACTTGCACAAAGTTTTCAGATAGAGTGGCTTATGAGCTGTATTTATCAATCACACAGATTTTTCCCTCAGACATGATGTGTGAACATTTTTTCTGAATACTAAAAAAACATTAATCAAAAGTAAGTATTTATGTGCCCAAGTGTCAAGGTAGTTACTGCACTCACTTAAATCTAAGTTTGTAATTTTGTCCTACCACATAAAAGCTTTGTCCACAGAAGCAAAAGGTTTTCTTGTTTTGCTTTATTGATTTTCTTCAAGAAATTTCATAGTATTTAGAGTTGAAGTCTGTATTTTCTCTGGAAAAAAAATTTCAACCAAACTATGATTCATTACAATAATACGCCACAATCATTTTGAATCTTAGAGTTGCACTGCAAGTTGCAAAGATTAAAAACAAAAATTGAATTGTAATATTTACAATTATTATTTCAAATATAACATATATGAAAGGCTACAGTGCACAGTAAAAGACACACATTTCAGTTCAATAACACGTTATTGATTTAAAGAACAGTGAGGGATATAATTTAGCATCCATACATATCAAATATTTCTTGCCTTCAACAAAGAGAATATTTTACATTTCTTGCTCAGACTGAATGGAAGTATATTAACTGCATCATGACATTTGTGAAAAGCTGTTCAGCTAGCTGATCTTTCATATAACCTAAAACAAAAGACAAACTTTCCAGGGTAATGTAGACCCCAAAACCTTTATTTGAATTTTATTATTTTTTAAAAAAGCATTTCATAGCATGTTTTTTTTAAAAATGTCTCATTAGTATCTATCTAAAATATATGCTCTATCCACAGCCACATATATAAACATATAACAACTGACTCACATATGCTGTTGCCTGAATATGTTGTTGCCAGGCAACAGCTATAAAGCATTTTGCCCTGCTTGCAAAAATTTGAATGAATGATTCGGAGAGAGATTATTTCTAAAAAACTAGGAAGAAAACTCACTACTGGAATTACATAAATTATTCCTTGTATATTTCAAGGACTCATAGAACATGTTCCTTCCATAATTACCAATCTCAGAAAGGACAATTGCTTTGAGTAGGATTTGAAAGGCATTTTACAACAAGGAAATTCATGTTCTATGCATGTGGCTAATGTTCTCACATGGACACTGAACCAAAGCCACCAAAGTTAATGGGTTCCTTAAACTGACTTCAGGGTTTTTTAACTGGGTCTTTTAATCAGATTTTAATGCCAACTATAGGACAAAAATGACAGATTCCTAAATGAAAAAACAGGTGGCCTTACAGGAGATAAAATACATTCTCAATAAAATTTTACCATCTCACAATATGCAAGTGAGAGTCTGTACAAACATTTATTTGTGTAATCTCCCTATAGCTAAGGTGTAATCTTGCTGAGGCCAATGGTATTACACACAAGAGTAAAAATAGAAGCATCTATAATCCATTGATAACACAGATGTGATATGGTATCTACAAAAGAGAACCATTTGACTCTAAGTAAGTGCCATCCATTACAAAATTACTTTGGCTATCACACCTCTTGGGAATTAAGAGGTGGAAAAGCACATTAAGAAAATAACTGGGAAGCACAGCAACCTCAAAGTTCTTACCACAAGCCTCACCCACAAGTTGCTTTAACACAAACATTAGCATAAAAAGTTGTGGGATGTTTTGTCCTTGTTAACCATGGCTGCAAGATATTTCTTTCAATTTCCTGTACAATAAGCTTAATCAATAAAAACTGAAGCTCAAGATGAATGCTCTTTCCATAATGACCAAATTGGAAATCCATGTATTTTCCTTTTAATGCTTCAAATCTATTCACATAACTGTGGCAGAAGACTGAAAGGAGTAATTATTGGTATTTTAAATGATACTTTCAGTATTAAGTAGTGAATGTGACTAGCTTCTTTAATGGATTACGGAGAAATTCTTTTAATTCCATATCTCAGGTTGCCTTAAACTACTGTGAAAAAGAAACTCCTTTACGAGGAAGGAATCTGCAATCTAAATCCTGTCCATCTGGAGCTTTATAAAAATTAAAATTAATTTATTATAAGTAGGAATTCAGGTTTTATCGTTTCATTCGAATTATTTTCATACTCCAAGACGTAACTCACAGTTTATATCACCGGTCAGGATGCAATTATATAAAAGGCAATCTCAGCTGAGCACCTTTCCCACAGATAATAATATAAAATAATCTATGGAAAGGTTATGCATTCCAGGTGCACTACTTGTCTGTACATTTTCATGTGTTTGTTTCTTGGTATATGCTGTGGCAACTAAAAGAAATAGAAGAACCTTTACTTTGCCCTCTGTATTCATCATGACCCACTTGCAGAGCCAGTGTGATCAATCAATGTAATCTCAAACCCAAGAAATTTTGCAGGTCCCTTTTCTTTCTCACCCAAAATATACACATAATATCAATTAAATGTTAGGATTTTGTAAGACACATACTGCATTATTTCAAGAGGAACCACACTGCAATCAGTGGTTCATATTCACAGCATTGTTAGTCCTGATTGATTGACGACGGGGTTAACTGCAGAAGGAGAAACAAGTGTTCACTTACAGAAAAGGCACCTATAATGAGCTAAAAGTATGGTTAAAAACAGGGGGAGGTTATATGGTAAAACTTCTAATTTGGTGACTAAGAGCAACCTACTATTTATTACTCAATCAAGACTGACTGGCAGGTACAATTTTCTCTTCGGATAGGTGCATTAGAGCATAAACTGAAGCAACCAGAAAATAATTCCACTTAATATGTGTTTCCACAGAAAAATTAGTAATTATTAACAAACGGAGTGAAAATTTCCAAGAGATAGGATTCTTTCATTCTATGGCTGANAAAAAGACAAAAACAAACAAACAATAAGATTACGACTTAGAAGGTTGATATGGGTCAAAACAAGACTAACAAAGGGACACAATGTTAATTTTTAATTAGACTTCCTAATGTGACATCAAATTGGTTTTTTTCTAAGAAACAGCACTTCAGCAAGGCATGAAATCCTCACAGCTTAGTTTATTAGGAGGCAACAAAGGGATTCCAATGTGCTACAAGAAAGTTTGAGCCTATAAGCACAGCTAGTGCAGTACAAAATTGTGTCATATGAATTTTAATGTGACACAAGTATGAAAGATTCCAAAAGAACAAAGGCAGCACAGTCCTGTTCCACACTACACAAATGACCTATTCTGATCTGAACAGCACACCACATTACAATCAAATTTATTTCAAAGAAGGGTCACACAGATCAAATGTAATGGCTGCTGGAATGAGTATTTCCTTTATGCAGTATTAGAGAAAAGCAAAATATCCAACAATGCGGGAATGCTTAGGCACTGAAAAGAAAGGCATATTTAGGCTGCAGGGAAACAGATTTTATAAAGATGTTTTAATTACAGACATCCTCAGTTTGTAAGTCTCAAAGACACCGTGATACCTCGATGAAGATGTGACGTATACACGAGCTCACCTACTACATAGCCTTTAACATATATTTGACATTTCAAAGCACCAGAGGTAAGTTTCATGTACAGTTCACGCCTAACAAAAGTAAGGAGACAGGCTAAGTGGTCAGACTGGCTGGATGTCCCTTTGTGGCCTGATATCTCCATGACAGAAACCAAGCGATTGCCAGAGTCCGAATACAACAACAGAGAGGCTGATAAACCTCCTCAGCTGACCATCCACCTTACAACAAAAGCAACTTTAGCATCATAAAGGTATCAGAACAATGAGGTCTACTTGAAAATACTGGACTGTCAGAAAAATATACTATCCAATTTACTTATTAATGAATTTCTGTAAACAAGCACTTCAGGATTACAGTGAAAAGCAGGCAAAAGAAAAGTTAATGATCAAGTATCACTAAACAAAAAAGTAAGGACAAATTCTTGCAGTTCTTCTTGCCATGTATTTCCATCAAGATTTAGGCATCATTTTTTGTCTTCAAATCACTTTTCTGAACAGAATCAATTACTGATGGGAAAACAGCTTGAGTCCTAACTTCATGAATACAATGAATAGAATTTGAATGTGGGGAGTAGGCAGACAGGGTAACAAGTACTTAAAGCAAGGTATAGGTGTAAAACGTCAGGAGTAAACATTATACCTTGTTAAAAAGAATAATGAAAATTATTATTTTACAATTAGATGAATATTTACTACTTGGGTTTCTGTCAATTAAATGCTTGAAAAAGTAAATTCTACCAGAAAGTTCTCCCCAAATGAAAGCTTGTTGCTGTGGGGTTTTTTCAATAAATGAAAATATACTATGGAAGTATCTTCCATTTGATTCCTAGCCAGGGCTCACTCAGTCACAAAACAAAACAGAATAAAAGCTGAATTGGAAGAATTTCCATAACGAATTGGCTACCAGCCTAAAGGTTAGAATTAGTTTTATTGCCCAAATCTAGCACTGAAATTGGTATTAGACACCTTAGCTCTCCAAGTTTTAATCAATCTGCTTTTCAAGAGACTTTGAAATATTCAAAGAATGTAGACTATTATGACCAAAAAAACCTACTCTAGTAACTTCCAGTGTGTAAGAATGAAACATAACTAGCAAGAGATAAAATTCTATTGCCATATTTTAAAATTATCTTAGCCTTAGTTTCCAGAATCCATAGCTCTCTTCCTTCTTTTCAGTATTTTTGGAGGTTAAAAATATTCATTAGCTAGCAGACATTTATATCCCTGAAAACTGATGTATTCACCTACATTATGATGGCTCCAGTGTAAGTCATTAAGGTTTGGACTTGGAGACAGACATAAAGGAAAAAAAGGACAAACCTTTAATGTTTCACTTGCTGAATAAAAATTGCATTAATTTAGATATTCAGTCACAAGAATCCAATTAGCTATGGATATATACACACATATTCATACCTTTCAACCATCACACTCATTTGAATTTTTATGCTATTTTCTATAAAATATAATCCCTTTTAAAATGTATTTAATAGATTTATTCAGATGTGCATTTCCATATGTCATATTTAAGCTTATACTACCACCTGCCTGAGGCTGTATAGTCTGAATTGTCACCTTCACACTCTTCAGTAGAAGAAAATCCTCCACAGACACCATATGAACTATTTCCCTTCTGCTTAGTGTAGAGGTACGATAATCATTATGACCATGGAAAATATCCATGCAAAAAGAAGTTTTATGTTTCCCCCTTAAAAAAATCAGATTAACATCTTCAAAACAAAATATTCAAGCTACACAAGATATTCTGCAATGAAATATCATTCTCTTCACAATTTTTTTACATAGGTCAGCAAGGATAATCCAAGACTACTGTGATATGAACTCCACATTTGTTGTACATACGCCATAGACATAGGTATATAAAACTATTTGCATACATACAGATATGAATATACATAATTTCACACTTAAAGAACACTTGAGATGGCTTCAAAGCCAAATTTGCAAACCAAATAGATTAACTCTGCTTCCAACTACTAACATCAAGGTGATGGGATACCATAATCTCTCTGCTTTGTGTTGGGCCCATCCAATAACTGTGCTGAGCAGGGGGAAAATTGATGGGCAAAGGTTAAGCAGAGGACTGCCAGAAACAAACTGAGGCTTAGAAATTGCTTCTTCAGATAAGATGAATGCTTGACTGATGCACAGAGTGACTTCGGGGTTGCAAAATCATTAATAAGAGCATCCATTCTCTTTAGATTTACACCGTCTCTCAAACATTTGTAGTTGAGGCTATTAAGGGTTTGGACCAAACTTTCCTGTGCTCTTTTGGAATTAACAGCCCTGCCAAGTCACCAAAGTGCTCCAAAGGTCAATTTATGATTAGTGTCCCACCATCCTGCACACTGTGCCTGCAAGCAATGCACAGCATCTGGGGGGAGGAAGGGAGAGAGGGGAAGAGGAGATAAATATTAGCACTGTGATAAGCTCACAGAGCACGACTTGGAGGAGGGCAGATTTCACATGGTCCCTGCTGTTAGGTTTCAGGGGAAGCAGGAATCACCCCCCTGGAAGGGAGAGCTGCTAGAGATCCTGCATTTTTCTGCACACCTGAAGAAAAACTGAAAGAGTGAACATTAAGAACCTCAGACCTCCTCCAGATTCAAGCCAACTTGGACCTTTCAGGATTACTGGCAACATATAGCTGTGCAAGCAAGCATTCCTGTTCTATCACAAAGGGTAGGAGACAGCCCAAACCGATGATTGCCGGGACCGACTGAAGTTTCCAAAATCCTGACCTCTGCACACACTCTGCTCCAACTTCACCGCCTTTTCAAGATTTGCTGCACCCCTTCAGGGAAAGTGCCCATGGGCAATCTGATCGCACACACGGTGTCGCTGAGCATCCCGGTGGGCACTGCGAACAGCCAACCCCACCTAAGAGACTGGCCCTAGTTTTAATCACTCTCAATCTCTGTATCTTTAGGCTCACGAGGCTGTCACCCCGTTGCCTCCCTGTCCATCCCCGGTGCGCTGCAGGCTCCCATTCCCCAGTCCCCCGTGCCCTAGGGCAGAGCACCATAACACCCGCACGCCTGCTATTCTCTATTACTCCGGTACCAGCAGTGTTTTCTGACCCTGCCCTGATTGAAAACATCCCTCTCCGAAATGGGAGGGAGTGAGAGAGGGAGAATCTGCACACAAAGTTTACAGCTCCTGCTTGCGCCTTCCCCTCCCCACCCAAGCCCTTGCCGGAGGCAGCAAGGCGAGGGACAGGGGAGCGCAGGGATGGCCAAAGGGGAGCGTCAGCCCCGGGCTGGGGGACTGGAGGATGACGGGGGCACGGGGCGCAGCTTTTCGCGGACAGTGACTCTGGCGGGCGATCGCTGAGACAGAAGGGAGGAGCGGCGCCTTCCCGGGGAGGAGAGCCGGCTCTCTCCGAGGCGCAATGGCAGCGCACCCACCGACCCTCCGGAGCCGGGAGCGAAGTCCAAGCCCCGGCAGCGGTACCAGCAGCAGCACCAGCGGCAGCGGCAGCAGCACCAGCGGTAGCCGCAGAGCAGCGGCAGCAGCAGCAGCAGCAGCAGCAGCAGCAGGTCGCCGCGCCCCACGCTGGCGGCCCCAGCCCGGGGCACCACCGCCCCCCAGGCCGATGAGGCGATACCCAGCGCCTCGCCCCCACCCCGGGCACGGCCGGCGAAGGGAGAAAGAACTCACCCCCAGCTTCCTGCTGCGGATTTTTACGTAGCCCTGCTTGACTATATCGTTAAAGTTGGAGGCCATGGCAAGCGCTGCCTGCTTCCTCCCCTTCGCGCCCGGAGTCCTCCTCCGCCGCCGCCTCCTCCNCCCGGCGGCGGCTTCGCGGCTGTCCGCGCCTACGGCCGGGAGCGGGCGGTGCGGAGGGCGGGGCGGGGCGGAGCGGGGACACCGCCCCCGGCGCCGCGGCCGCGGAGCCCGCCCCCAGCGCCGGCACTGCCCTCAGCCCGGGGCCCCGGGGAGGGGGCGAGAGGCGCCTCGGCCGGCGCAGCCCGACACGGGGCCCCGGCGCGTGCTCTCCTCGGCCGCCCCGTTTTGCCCACTTTTCTCCAGGCTGGCGGATGGCTGCGGCCGCGGCATCCCCGGCTCCGGTGGCAGATGCCTTCGGAAACACGGCCCGGGAGGGCATCTTTCATCGTGCGTTCGGGAAGCCGCGTAGGCGCCCATCAGCAAACGCGGAACTGTTGTGTCAGTACAGCAAACTTAATGAAACAAATATCTAAGCTACAGAAGTGAAGGAAGGGGAAAAAATAAAGCACACGTCCGCCTGAAGTTGAAAAATTAGTTGTCACACACAGGCTTTCTGTGCTCTCCGCAGTGATGACCATGTGTTTATTTACTGCTCACGGAGGTGGACCTAGCAGAAGAATGAGTTCTGAAGAAAACATAATGTTGAGGAGACATTAGGAAGGGGGAAAAAAGCCGAGGAAGTTGTGTTTGATTTAGTTATGTGTAAAGTAGGGATGGACAAGAATGGACTTCAGTTGTTTGAGAAAGAAAGACTACAGACATATGGGTTTGACAAGATAGTGCATGACTATCGTTACATAAAATTGTACTCAATAAACGCCTTCAGTGAACAAACTTTAATTGGTATGATAAGCTTAACGAAAGCTTTGTGTGCTCTTTTGCTAGATATCTACATTCTACTGCGCCTTTGCCCTGAAGTTTTCTGTAACAGGAATTTGCAGGATGTGATGTACTGCAGGCTGGGGTGATGGAACGTAATTCTGTAGTTGAAAGTTTGTTAGATTTATTTCTGATTTTCAAAATCAATAGGCAGCATTAGAGATTAGCCTTGCAACAAATAGGAGAGATACAATCTAGAAAAATTATTATAGTGCTTGGGTGATGGAATTATTAGGAAAAACTTTGTAACTTTATAAAAGTATGTGGAGTACTGCATCTGGCTCTGGAGCCCTCAGCACAGAAAAGACATGGACCTGTTAGAGAGGGACCAGAGGAGGGCCATGAACAGGATCAGAGGGATGGAAAATCTCCTATGAGGAAAGGCTGAGACAGCTGGGGTTGTTCAGCCTGGAGAAGAGAGGGCTTCGGGGTGACCTTGTAGTGATCTTGCAGCACCTAAAGGGTATTGCTTGGTACAAAATTATTTTTGCTAGTCCACTGCCAGCTGGGTAGGGTATCCCATTTAAAATAACAAAACAAATCAGAATCTTAACATTATGATCTTGCATCTTCGTTGACTGCTGTTAGCTTTGCATCCAAGTCTAATGAGTGTGAAATTACAAGACTATGCCAAGAGAATTCCCTTTCCTGAGAATAACCCTTATTATTTGTTCCCAATCTTTTTTCCTTAATTGAATAGCAATTAGTGAAGCACATGGAAGTTTACCTATCCATTTATTTTCTAGCAACTCACTTCCCAATTATACAAATTTTGGAACAGCTGCTAGGATTAGAGATTCTGCATTATTTCTGGAAGAACTGCTAGGAATAGAAGTTTTGCATTATTTTTATCCAAACAGAAACTTCTATATAATTATGCACTTTTTAATAAAATATATGGCCATCCAAAGGAATAGAGAAAAATACTTAGCCTACATATAATTGTGGCTTCCTTGGTATTTCTAGTGAAATGTCAAAAGGATGAGTTTGAGCTCCTACTTTTGGGCAGAATATGACTTCCTCCTTAATTTCTATTTTAAGATACGTCAAGTCAGAATATTCAGTGATTTTAGGGAGAAAACTGGCATATGCCTACAAGAGAATTCTTTCAAGAAACTTTACCACATATTAAACAAAAGCTTTGTTCAAGATGAAACCGGTGATTGTTTAATGTACAGAAAGCTCTTGAAGGATCAAAAAGGAGAGGAACATTTCCTTTCAATTGCCAACCAGAAAAGTACATAATCCTATTCAATTAACTGACAAAAAGACATTTTCCTTACAGATTAACCCTGAATGATTTGTAAGTTTGTAGAACTGGTTTCACATGCAGTCCCTGCCCCCTCTTCACCACTTCTCAGCTACATAAAAATGGACTTGTAGGATCTGAGAAAAATTATATGTGTTCTCAAACAGAGATAGAACTAATGCAATCCTTTTTTTGTTTGTTTTTGGGTTTTTTTACGATTGCTCTGTTTATCATTCAGAAGGAGCAGCAGTTTCAGAACACACAGCATTCCTGGGCACTCTTTAGTTTTCCAATTTCTGCAGTAAGGATACAGCAGAATTTGTGTCACCTCCCTAACATGCATGTCTTGTCAGAACTCTACAGTGGAAAATTTCTCGCCAATGAAATTGAGGACGGTGCTCTATTTCCAAAGCTAATCATCCATTTATTCTTTAGTATATTGTTTTATCATATAACGTGCATGGAAAATTCTTTTGATTTATAATAATCATATGGCTAATAGTAATTTTCAACAGATTTTTCTCCAATTATTTATTATTGTTTCGGTATTTTTCTTTAAAATCCATGTATGAATTGCATTGTTATTACTTGTTTTATTACAACAAAATACAACAAAAATACAATAATAGATAAGCAAAATATGTGTAAAATACAAAGCATTTTCATTCTACAGTCTCCAGAGTGTAAATTAGCCAGCCTGAGCTTATAAAATGATCGGTCTGGTATTTATTTTCAGCTGCCTTGTATAGCACCAGACAGAATAATCAAATATTCATTTGCATATGAGTCCCATAGGCATCTTGGGGCACAAATGCATAGCAAGGCCACTTTGAATCACAGGAATACAGACAAACTGTCTTGTTACTTCCCCACAAAAATACTCCTGTGTTCCCATGACATGCACACATTCTATTTGCTGAGAAAGTCACAACTTACATAGGAAGACTCCTCAAAGCAGCCACCCCAAATGCTCTATCTCTTCAGAAGTCTCTGGAAGTCAAATGGTCTCAGAAACTCAACAGGTACAAACTCAGTGGGCAGTGTCAGGGGAGACAGAGTATGATTCCTTCTGAAGAACACATTGCCATGAATAAATGCCTTATATATTTGCAAAAATATGGTGTTTTTTATATGGCTGCTGGTGTGAAATCATCATTTGGAAAGGGAAATGATTCAGCAGGTAATCAAGTCACAAATTATTTCAAGCAGAGAAGTTAATTTCTGATATACCTAACATAAGTGCAATCAAATCTAATACTATTTTGGACAGACAATATGTATTGCTGTTTGCCTCTGACAGAAAGTAATTAATTTGAATGAAATTATCTTCACCTGTGCTTACTTGACAAAATGAACACATTTAGGCAGTGTATGTTTTAAATCTGAAATTATATGTCCACCGTTTGTGAATGATTCACATTCATGAATCATTTTCCAGTGATGGTTTTCAGTGTTTGAGGTTTCTAGCCAGGGTGGGCTTTTACTGCACTTGCCAAAGAGGAGCACAGAGAGCTCCTGTAAATTTTCTAGCTGTTTCTCCCTCTACTTCCCTGACCAAATACCAGCCCAGACTAAAGGAAAAACTCTGGTTAAAAGTTTATCAGGGAATGGCAGTTAGTATTTGTTCAAGTCACCTGATAAAAAAACATGTTCTCACCTAAAGCTGTTTCCAATCTAAAATAAACAGTCATTTTTATTATGATAATAGAAATTTGCATAGGCAATGCCAAGAAAGAAACATTAGCTAATGTATTATTAATGTGTTGAAAGCCTACCTTCAGCTAGGCTTCAGACAATTATTTTGCTCTAACCATAAATCACGTCCTAACCAGAGTCCTTTGTGAACTAGCATGAAATATAAATCATGTAGATAGACAATATTAAAAAACTATTGTTTTCCATGGGCATTGTAAAAAGCAAAGCCATTAGTTCCTGCATGAAACCACATGCATATTTATTACTGGCTTTCTGTCCAGCCCAATAGTACTTATTATTTATCCCCCAACTATAAGGTAGATATATAGGTTTATTTCTTACCCTGTTGCTCCTGACTTGTGTCAGAAAGGTAAATTTTAAAAAGTGTCATCTCCTGGTTCATGGAGTGATGTATTATAGCTGATTAGTCTAGTTATGGAGATCAGAAAAGGGAATATTTTCACCTCTGCTTTTCTATCAGAGGGCCAATAAGACTCAAAATCTCTGCTCCTCCTAGACTCTGACTTTGGACACATCATAATTTATGCTTTTGTCACTTTGCCCCAAACCAAGAAGTACTGTGGGTATGACTGGGGGCCCCTGTGACTGTGTAGGCAAACTTTCTTTGTCTTGGCAGATGTGCTCTCTTGGAGGTAACTACACCAGCCAGAGGCACTACTTTCCCCAGATATCTGCCTCAGTCTGGTTTTGGAGAGCAGCACCCTGCAGCAGTGATATTAGAAGAATTTGTGTACTGACTTTATCATAAAGGGCTTAGGCCGGTATATTTGACCATGAAGTGTAATATCCAACAGTAAGGTACAGTGCTTCTGCTTGTGGGAAATAATGTTTCAAATTAAGGCAGCTAAATCTTAGGCAACCCATTAGATCTAATCCCCTTGCAACAAATATAGCTATAAAAACATTAATTTTCTGACTGGCTTCCACCAATTTCTAAACATGAAACATGGTGGATAGCACATAAGCTTTCTATTTAAAATAATATGTTTGGCATTTTACCTAAAATACTCCAATAATCTTCAGAAACAGGTCCATGAAAACTTTCAGGGAATGAAATCCCATATTGTGTAGAAAATATTATTTTCCATTATAATTATCTTAAAAGACTTGAGTGTTAAAACTTAGCTAAGTGTACTTAAGATTTAAGACAAAATTGAATTCAGTTAATCCAAGTTTTCTAGCATGTCTGCCATAGAAAGTCCTGCATTAAAAATATTCCACCTATTTACTACCTTTCTTTGTGTTCTGTATGGTTTTCTAGTCTATAAATGGTCAGAGTTACAGTCTGTTAATGAAAAGAGCTGCAGAGGATCAAAAGCTACCAAATGCATTCTAAACATATTCTCTTCCTACCATCCCTCCTGTCTTATTATATTTGATTTTCCTATCTGGTTTTATTATTATATTTGATTTTATATTTATTATATAAAGTTATTATATTTGATTTTCCTATCTGGTTTTCCACCAATTCTATCCTCTCAGGTAGCATTTCAACCTGGTCTTGCAATAGAGTCTCCAAAAAGATAGATTTCATTGCAAGCTAAACCATGTGATGTTGGGAATGAATGTAGAAAAGACGTCTATTCACTTTCTATTTCTTTTAATAGATAGAACAATGTTTTACAAATGTGTGTACAGGAATAGGCACAAGGGAAAAAAACCAGCCTGCACCAAAGAATGTGGAAATGAAGTAGGATAGAAATGTTAATGGAAGAACCTTAAGAACAAGGAGAAAAGGGAGTGACCAAGGAAGTGTCTCAGTGCCAAATTTCATAATCAAAGCCTTCCAAAACACAAGTGAAAGCTAGGATAGTATATATTAGTATATTTTTGTCTTAGAGTTGACCCATCCTTTCCCCTTCTTACCCATTTCTGTGAGAGAAGACAGCAAGAGCCTGAGAAAATAGGAGGGAGATTGATCTGACTTAAATTCAAAGGAGACTTCAGTTCGACCCAACAAAAAGAGGAGCCAAAACAATCTAGCCAAAATTCTGAGGAGCAAAATGTGACTATTGTTCAATATAGCCTTCATCACAAATTTTGTTGCCTTATTCTTTTTCTGTGTTTTTGCTGTATTATTGCAACTCCATGTTTTAAGGAAGCTGTGTTCTTATAGCCTTCAATTTTGTCTGCTGGGAAAGCTGACTCTTGGTGGTGATATGCAAACAAATGTATTTCATTATGACAGCTGTGGTGAGTCTATTGTTAAGACACAGAACAAGTGTTTTAATATCCAGCTTTTACCCACAGTGCTCCAAAATATCCAGACATGTACCTCCACTTGTAACTCTCGACCAGCTGGGAGGTGCTGGTGTGGGGAAAGGTTTGGATGTGCAGGAAGGCACCAGGAAATATGTCTAAGTAGGGGCCATCCTTGAGAACATGCACAGGATCCTTGTGCAGCTTGACACAGCCTTGCAGGCTGACCAGTCTGGTCGGACTCAGAAAAATGGAAAGGTGGGTAATAGTTTGGAAATTCTGTGAAAAATTGATGTCAGGTAAAGAACATAGACTGTGACTTGTCCCATCAGTAAGGGAAGGCAAATTAAAGTGCAACTATCACATATTCAGCATTGCTGTTATCTTCCAGCCAATCCTTATGATCACACTTCTGGACCATACACAGTGTGAGTTTCTTATATCCAGGTGTTGCAGGAGGCAGTGGGTAAGATGTATATACTGAGGCCAGGATGTCTAATAGAGGAGAAAAATCACAGATTTCTAGCAGTTCAGAGTTCACTGGTTTTGTTCACAAAATGGCTTATTTAAAATCCAGCTGCACTGACAGTGCCCCAGCCTGCAGCAGAGAAAGGTGTCTGGATGCATAACTTTTCCAGGTATTCGCAGCCTTCCCTAGTTCACAGAATGATCCTGATGGATATCACATATTTCAGAATATTGCAGTATTAGTGGTGGTGAAGGAGGCAAATCTCTGCCTCAGCATCACACCTCACATTATGTACTTTACCATAAAATGTACTGAAGCTTTTGAGAAGCAGAATGAGACACCTTCTTCAGGTGAATGTACAAACTTTTGTTTGTCTGAGAACATCCTGGGTAACCACACTCCAAACCTGTGCATACTCCACTGTTGTATGGGTGTATCTGGACTGACTCTAGGAAACAGATGTCAGATTTGCAGAGATGTTCTGTGGCTGCTGTCGGTACCTTTAATTTTTGCAGGACAAGACTGGGAGTCACAGAAGTATGAGCTCATAGGGAGATCTAACTTTTATGGGAATGGCCCAAGATCTGGGAATTATACAGCATTTACATAATCCTGAACATAGCTATGCCTTCAAATCCAGAGAGAAACCAAGCATCACTCTTTTGAAGTCTGCAGAAATCATGATTGCAGCCTGCATTTTCCCTGGGCTGACATTGGCTTGTTCTACTCTGTACAACCCCAGCAATTCCAGCTTGGGTCCTTTGCGTGGGTAGGTAGGGAGTGGCAGGAGGGAAAATCTATTTCAGTCTTCACAGCTATGTGCTTTTCCACTGGAAGTGGAGCTGTTTTTAATGTGCTACCAAATCATCATTCCTTGCCCTCTATTGCCTGCAATATCAGGTAGAGTAGGCGGTAGGCACCCCTTCAGGGAATGCACAGTGTAAAACATAAATAATTCCCTACTTATCTTCAATCACATATGTGTGTGATTTCACCACTTAATCATACCTGAATACCTTTGCAGAATGGTTCAATATTAACATAACAGCTTTCTGCAACTCTTTAGAAGTACTAAGGCATTTTATACATAGCTAATTGCCAATCCTTTGTCCTTTAAGGTTATTACTTACTACTATTTTATTGTATTTAATGTATTTTTTCCCTGTATAGGGCAGTTTAAGCTGCAGCTTGAGAAAATAGAAAATGAATGGACATTATTTAGAAAAAATGGAATTTACGCTTTTTGTTCTAGGTCAGATAGTTCAAAACAGGCTTTTCAGATGAGATAATTTTTCTCTGAAAAATTGCTTTCTTATCACATTTGAAAAAAAATTGTGACATTTTAGGCTGAATGAGAAAATCTTCTCTAGCATGCATTCATTTCCCTCTAAATGTGCATGTTAGGATGTGTTCATGCACAAATAAATGTAGGGTCCAAAGTGTAACTTATAATAGAACTGTTATCTGCTCTCCTGCCCTAACAGGGCAATAAAGCTCTTTTGTATGTCTATAAAATGGAGTTAAACATTTTATGAATGTTTAAATATCATCCAGGAATCCATCAGCATCTGACTTATTTGACTGCAATTTTTTTTGTTGTTTCTCTTTATAGCTTCAATTTAGTTATACAGACCTGGGCATCCAACTCATTCTTTTGTTCCAAGGACAGTAATTTTAAAGGAGTACTCTCCACGAATCTACCAGTTTGAAGCACTAAATGTATTTTCAGGCAACTGTAATAATTTGATAGAAGTTTCTGGGTTGACCATTTGTGATTGTCAATTTGTGAATGCTATTGCTTGCCTATCATCTTTTATTAGGAGGTGATTTTAATGTTTGCTCTTTGCTGCCTGTATTTTTCTTTCTTTTTTTTTTACTACACATGATCCAAGTTTTACCTTTTAAATATGACAGACTATTTTAATCAGGAACCAGCATTATTATTAATTTCAAAGGTGAGATAATTGCAACTGTTACACAATTTCCAGTAGCTATTATCTTTATTGAAAACTGAGATTTTTTTTCTTCCTCCTATGAATCTGAAATTTGTATTCTAAGACCAGCACTTTCTGGAATTACTCCTTTTCTGGAAGGCATTTTTAGCTAGAAAATATTTATTAATTAAAGTTACTCTTGTATAGTCCCCAGCTTGTTAATTTTAAATATACTGAAGAAGTTTGCTACAAATAGAATATTTCTTTCATCCTCTATGAAGGCCATGCCTGTTTGAAATGACAATGGGCACAGTGGTGGTTAGGCATCTGCCAAGATTAAAAAGAAGGGGAACTTAAAACAAGGCTTTTGAATTACATCACTCCTTATATTTTCCCAGAATTCAATAAATAGATATTAATAGTGGGTATGAGATTGTAGGTGATGTTTTAAGAGCCTGGTGGGCAGTAGAACAACCCTAAATGTGGGTGACATAATGACCTTAACAATTAGATGATATTACCTTGAAAAGATCCTAATTAATTCTTCATAGTTTTGCTGATTCCATTCCTGACTGATCACACTAAGATTATTAAGAAAAGTCACAGCAGAAAGCCACCTAAGCAGAAATCAGGTGAGAAATTCAACATTCTCTCTCCTTACAATCAGAAATGTTGCTTGTTTACCTTCTGTGCTTTAATGGAGACCAGAAAAGAGGGTCATATAAGCCCCAGAAGTATCATTGTGGTAAAACCTTTGAAGAAAGACCTTCAAACTCATTCAGTGTATCCTTTATATCTTATTAATAATCCTTCTGTAAGAGTATTATTTAGTACATTAAGTTATCAATTTTACTTGCTACACACATGCACAAAAATATTAACTATAGGTCAGCTTTGATTGTGATGGCTTTACTATTATTACAGCTAAGTCTTGCATTTCACTTCCAATTAAAAACATATCTCACAACCAATAACATTCTACATTTGCCAAAATACTATGTTTTGGGATTTTTTTTTAAATTTAAAACTTAACCAACAAATTCACTACTATTTATTGCTAGGGAGTCTGGTACTCAGAATAGTTTCTATAGATAAGTATGCTTACAGAAAACTACCTTCTAATAATAAAACATCATAGACATCTGAAACTAAATCTTCCTCCTCTGCCATATGAAAACTTCCATGACATTGGATCAAATCTCTAAAAAAAGATAACAGAGGATCTCCTCTGAATATTCCTAAAAGCTGGTTAAGATCATTGACATGTAACTAGCCAGGTATTCAGAAAACTTAAATGAAGGTCCTCAGAGCAACAAAAAATAAATCAAAGCTTTGTTAGGAGTTAGTAACAGTGAGGTGTCAGAGGAAGCAATCTCTTCACAGTTTCCTGTTTTCTTATAAGGCATAAACAGTTTGGGTTTTGCAAAGGACTGAATGGGCAGGTCCAACATATGAACTAGCCCTTTTACTAGTTTTTCTCTGATCTTGTAAAAAACTTTGAAATTATGTAAGCTGTCTTTCTTCTTTTTATTACATTTATTTTGTGGTTTCTTCAATTATCTTCCTTCTATGTAACAGTTATATAATGATTTTACATAAATTTCCTGATGCATTTTAATCAACCTATGTACTTAAGTGTGGATTTATATGTGTGTATATATTTATATGCATTAATGCCTTCCTAAGGATCATGTCTCACTACAGCTCAGCCATACAGCAGCAGGTGAAAATCTCTCTCTCAGTTCCACAGCAGCTACAAAGCCCTGTAGTGCTCTGCCATATCTCTTTCTAATAAAGCTGTGCAGCTGGAGGCCCATTCTGCTATCACCGGTGTGCATGAATGCATTTGGGGTTTGAGTGGGTCTAATGTATGACTTACAAAAAGATAATTCCACTTACATGCTGAAAAATGTGCAGTCCCTCATTCATGTCCTACGTAGGAAGCTACTGAGGATTTTTACCTCATAAAATTTTCCTTTCGGTTATGGAATTTTTTTGCCTTGCATGTTTGCATAAGAGATAAGCCTACTTTATAGAGGTGCTTTCAGAAAGAGGGACCAAACAGGACTTTTAATCTATTGGCACTATTTTTTCAGCTTTTCTGAAATGCTTTTTTACTTGTTAGTTGATTTTTAATAGTGAATGACACATTCTTTCTTGTGTCAAGACCAGAGTTCAGAGAATCTTTTCCTGAATATTATAATAGTAGCTTGTTAGAGCTTATATATTCAAAATGTCTGATGCTTTCCAATTTGAAGTTTTTCAAAATGTCCACATTCCTGTATTTGCTGCAGACTGGGGAGCATGAAGGGAGGAAGCTGACAGGACTGAATTTTCGCTTTTTGTTGAATCACATTCAAATTTGACTGAAGATACAAAGAAATTAAATGTGTCTTCTCTTAACTTCAGTTTTTCAGGAAAAAATCTTGACTGCATGCTAAATACACCCTGGCACATTCCCAGACCAGGTTTATACTACAGCTAAGCAATGTGTAAAGCAGCCACACCAAGCTGCCTGGAAGTACCCCATTACTGCAAAAGCAGGAGAAGGAAGAGAATTGAGAGGTGGATTTGGAGACATCAGAATTCAGATTGATTACACCTCTTGGAAAAGAGGTGGTCCTCAAGCCACCTCTTTTCCAAAGTGCTTGGTAATTCAGCCTTTATTTACTTGGCATACTACGGATTTTCATAGGGAGTTTTTGATTGTCCTTGGACTATGTGCAATGCCAGGGAGTTACACCTTGTGTAACTTTCAAACATTTAACTCTGTAACTTGAATAACATGGGGCTGATACAGAGCAAATGAATACAAGCATTGGCTTTTGTTCACATTTTTAACAAGGCTTTGAAAAGGAACTCAGAACCAGTGCATCACACTGGTGCAAAAATAATTTAATTATGATTTTAAAATTTTTTGTATTTCCCCTGCTTCTGTTTATAGTTTTAGTGGTAAGATTTTTTCCAGTCATATTTTCCATGAAAAAGCATTCCAAAACCTTCTGTTTCCAGCTTTTTCCCCCAGTGTGATGAGAGAACAAAAGCCCACTATTATTCTTCCAAAAATCCATAGGCAAAGGAAGTCAACAGGATATTAAAGCATGCATAAGAAATAGAAAAATTTCTTCTGAGACCTAGGGATTTGGGGAAAAAATTTGAGTTTTTAAGAGCTTCTGTTCATTCTCTACTGCATCCATTCTAGATTGCATTTGCTTTAACCTCTGCCTAATTTCAAGAAGATCAAAGCATGAACATTAATTACCCTACTGCATAATTCAATTGAGCATTACTTTGGAAGATTTTAGCATGTACTGAATTTACTAGTGTGAAAGAAGTGACCTCAACTCCTAATTTTAGTATGTCATTGGTCAGTTTAAACATAGAAGAAGACTCACTGAAGTAACATGAAGGAATGTGAAAACAGAAGATTTCTTAATTTGACTTCTTTTGTGTCTCTTACATGTTACATGTTTTGACCTTAATACTGTCCTAACCTTGAACAAAGTGAAACATGCACAGCACTGTAGCTTAATATTAGCTACACAGTAGTAAAATAAATCAGAAAAATGAGCATGGACTTACACGTTCAAGGCCTGAAACTTTTCATTTCTGAAGATGATAGGTCAGAACAGAACAACTGACCTTTTAAGAATTTATAAAAAATTTATAACAAACTTTAAGAACTTTTAAAATGCAAATTTGGCAGACATCTCTTCTCTCTGTTCATTTTGAGTATCTGGTTTTAAAGCTTGTATTTAGATGCAATATCCATTTACAATGATAATTCAATATTATTTCCTACAGAGAGAGTAATGCAAGAAAGTGTTATTAGAAGTTTTGATAAAAATCATATTTTCTGATGATTTATTTTAAATATAAAAATAACACTTTGGTGGAATAAGTCTCTTAAGGATAACTACTGCGCTTTTCACAACACAAAAATTGTAAAAAAAGGGTTATAATCATCCCTAGCCAAAATAACAAATTTTTCAAAACAGCTGATCATTTTTTGTTTTTTACTTTCAATCAGCTCCATCAATAGCAAGCTGAAAAAAAAAAAAAAAAAGAGAAAAAAAAACCACCAGCCAACCAACCAACCAACAAAAAAACCACTTTGTTCCAAAGATTTTCCAATCTTTCAGGTTTAACCCCAGTGGATGATGTGCTCTTCATACTAAGGAAGATTGAGAAAATGAAAATTTGATATGTAAACTGAGTAGACCCTAACCGACAAAAGCCCACATTAAATTCAGTCTTTCCAGATCCAAGAGCACAACCCTTCCAATCTGTTGGATAAAACAAGAACTAGTATTTAATTTTTTTGGAGGTTGGGTTGAAAAAAAAGATAACAATAAGTGAAATAAGATTGAATTGATTCATTCAGTTAATTGAGCAACTTGGATAAGGATTCATTCTTATTTTTGTCTGGCATAGCTTATGTTCATAGCAGCCTGCCAAGAACTGCAGGAATAAGCATTTATAACACAAAAATAAGAATGTTTATTTTCTTAATAAAAATAAACTGTCACTTTTTAATTTAAATGATTGCATGTAGATAATACAACTGTATTGGTCTCTTTGAGGTTGCAGCACCCTTTTAACATCTGGAGTGGGGGAGGGATGTTGCAAGGACTTAAACCTGAAATGGTGAAAGTAGACCTGGAAAGCTCCCTGATCGTGCCACACATTGTGGTGGAGCTGGAGAGAACAAGAACAGAAAAGCTTAGAGCAAGCAGATGGAAGAAGAGACATGCAAACTGCAATAGAGGCATACTGTCTAGAAAGTATTCAGAATATAATATTAGGAGAAGTGAAAGTCAGTACCCTCACCGTGCCCTCAGAGAGCCCACATTCCAAATTTGTCAAAAAAAAAAAAAAAAAAAAAAAAAAGAGAGTTATCTGTCAGTGAGTGTGAAGTCCATCTACAGCAGACAAGACACTTGGAACTGCTGCAGTGGAGATGTGCTCTCTGTCAGGTGTTACTGCATTCAGACTCACCAGATATTCACACAAGGAGTGTGTGCCAGGGCAGCCAGAGACTCTCAACAAACCAACACGGAATGAGAACTAAGCAGAAATATTAATAATATTAATGGTTTTGCAAAGATTTCAGCAAAACCATGCAATAAGTATACCATTATCTACTGGGTTGGATGGGCATTCTGGGTGCTGCATTTCTTTGAATGGCAATTTGGTTTTGTTTCAAGCACAGTCTGTGATGCCAGAGGTCTCTATGACAAGAGGAATGGGACTTTGCCCATAATTTGATGACAAAGACACAAGAACAAAAAGAAATTGCATGGAGGAGGAGGTTTACTGGGAGTACTTACTAAAGCTGCTTTTGAAAGCCAAGTGTCTTTCTGAGAGAAGTTGATAAGCATTGAAATTAATTCTCTCTTTCTTATTGGATCGTCTTCTGTAAATTTGTTAATGTGACTCAGCTACAGACAAACTGTCCTGGAGAAAGGGATTTAGTGTGTGCCTATAGGATAAGAGCAGTGACAGGTTATGAGAGAACCCATGTGACCGGCAGAGGCTGACCAGCCCAGCTGGAGAAGGTAATTGCTTAAAAAGAATACATAATTTTTTTTTTTTTTTTTTCTGTGAAAGAAGAGTGCAGGGAGAGGGGAGAGCGGTGAGTGGTTGGAGGGGAAAGCTGAGAATGCCTTTTCTTTACTATATCTTTTTATCTTTTTTTTTTTTCTGGTTCTGTTTTGACCAATAGGACTTTGATACCACCTGGCATATCACAGCTGTGATTTTCTGTTTATGTATTGTCTATTCCAAGTGCATTATACAAGTAACTTAAATTTTTTTAGACAGAAAGACTATCCACAAGACACTTTCTAGAAGAACCTTGAGGAAAATTATAGATGGGTAAACTACAGATTAAAAATAAAATAATTGATAGGGCTTTTTTTCTGTTCAGAGGCTAAATACAAGCAAAAAGAAAGGGAGGAGGGAGAAATCTGCTTTGACTGAAATGAAGTAGGAAATTGGGGTCAAAGGGATGGAATTGCCCAGTTGGATGGCTAGACTGAAGGTAGACTTGTTACATACTGACCCTTCACAGCATTCAAAAATAAAATATATAATGAATTCTGTCTTTACATGAAGAAGCAGTACATAAAACAAACAAACAAAAATCAAGTTATAAGAGAAACATCTAAAATTTACTACATTTTGCAGGTCCTGAACGTGGCTTGTTTTGTTGTGGGTAATGAGGTTTGGGGGGATTTTATTATAAAAATAAAACTACATTTTCCTTTAGAGGAAGTAGTTATTTTCTTCTTTCAGAAGAAAATTTTAGGCAGTGTTTTCTTATACAATTCAGAAATATATTTTCCTGGTGTTAAAAATTCACAATGGCAATCTCTGAAATAATCTCATTCACATCCTTGCCTGCTGTTTTTATTAAAACTCAATGCGTGTTCAACTTTTATCAGCTCACAAAGGGGGTGTAAAATGAGAACAGTACACTGAGCTACCACTGTAATGCTGAAGGTACCCAGAAGTGAAAAAGCAAGAATGTGCTAGCTTTTGTACAGACAAGCTTTGAACACTGTCCTCCTCCTCCACAACTGAGAGCAAAGCAGCACCACATTTTTCAAGGGTGCTTCCTACAGCACCAATCATGCCACCAGACTCCATTAAGAACATTTGTTACTCATTCCCTGTAGGGAAGTCAAGTCAATTGTATAAGGTTACTCACAATCTCCATGCTGGAAAACTGATTAATTAATATTTTTGTTTTGACATCAAACTCACCTGCAAGATCTATTCCATTCCAAGATTATTATGTGGTCTTTTATTCAGATTCTCAGCTTTTTATTAGAAGCTGAAGTAAATAATTCCTAATTAAGAAAAGCAGGAAGCACAGTGTGAACCAACAAGATCCAGTCTCATTATACAAATACCATACTGTTTGATCATATGAGATCTTTCTTGCAAATGAGGAGATTTTTTGTTATTGTATATCCCAGCTGACTTTATTCTGAACATGAATGATAATCTAGTGTTGTACCAACAGCTCTGAATAACTAGCTACTCTTAGAGTGCCCCAGGAAATTTGCACTTTTTGCTTTTAGCTTCCTGCAGCATTCAGTCTGGGCAGTGTCTTTGGTCTGCATCCACCTCTGTACTCTATGCTTGGGGAGCCATATCACCTGGCTCGTTCCCCATCACTAGCACAGCTTAGAGATCTCACACAGGGCCCCTTTTTTCATTAAGAAAACTCAGTCAAACCCACAGGACACTCAGAAAACCTATACCTCACCTTCTCCTCTAGTCTCTGAAGAAGCAGAACTCATACCAGGTTGTACTTCATAGACACCTTCATAAACACATTAAAATCATAAGAAATATTTTTCTAAATAGGGCACAGCCCTCACACTTAAACTACTGTTGCCTCCTAGTAGCCTAATGCCTTTCATACAAGCTCAGAGCTTATTAAAAATTTTCCAGAAAACAACTGGGAGAAATCACTTTACACTGATCCCTGATCACCACTAAAGAAAAGGCTGTCTCTTGCAAATGCATGCATGTCCTTCAGTAAAATGATCTCTCTAAAGACAGATAATGTCAGTGAAGAGGCCGACAAGGGTTAGTTATGGTCATGCAAAATTAAGTCAAGCCCTTAAAATTCCACCATTTTCTGATGCAGGAATCTACTAAAAGAAGAGCTAGCAAAGGCAGTTACATTGGCCCCATAAGTATTCTGTGAGGTGTATTCTGCTTTAAAAAATTACCTTCTCTTTTAATTGTAGAGAATTTAAATATATAGTTGCTTTTCAAACATAGTGTTATCCGTGTACATCCTCATAGACTTTAGTTTCCAAACTAACAGATTACAGAAAATCTTATTTTTTTGTATGTAAAAACAATAGCACTAATTAGTACTGTTTCAAAGACCAGAAAATTGTTATTAATCACTTTCTGAGAAGCACATATATTCCATTATATATCTAACTGTAATTCTAAGACACAACAATGTCTGCTTGACAAAACTGTTAACCTATGTCTCCAGAGTATTTGTAGGTTCAAGACTCGGTCCCAAAAGCATATTAAGCCCTAAGTAAATCTTCCTTTTCATTTTCATACTGTTATAAATAGATTTTTTTTCATGTCATTTAAATTTTGGTAAAAAATATAAATTATATCTTTTGAGCAGAATAGAGAGAATTGTGGAGGGAGCATATGACAAGTGAAGTCATACTTTTTCTATAAATTTTCATTGTTTCTTAATATATTTTATTTGGTTTTTTTTCACTCCAAACTATTAGTCCTGTACTTTTCCACCTGCTGAGAGGCTCTGTGGATTTTTTAAGCTTAGCAACTGGGCTATTTTTTCTCAGAAATTTTGTTAAAATAAAAACAGCTTCTGGAATTCACAGTAAATGCTTTGTCATTGACCTTGAAAGTACTTTGGCAAGCAAAGGATTTCTATGCTTTGCCAAAAAAGTAATGGTGATAGCAGAAATTTTGTCACAGTTGAAACTACAATAGTTACTCCACTATGTTGTTGGTAGCTTCACCTATCAGTATCCCCAATGGCAACATTGTATTTCAGGTGTCAATTGGCAGGCATTTAATGTTGGAAGAATAGGGATTTTAGAGAAACAACATCACAAGGAGTTGTATAATGTTCTTGAAACCTAATATTTAGAAATCCTTATTTTTCTCATGTTTCTTATAGTTCTGTGAACAAATAGTCCAGGATGCTTGAAAATATATTTTCTTTTTCTAAATTAAGAAAACTGAATATGATCAAGGTTATTTCAGCACAATGAAATATTTCAGTCATTAATCTCAGGCATTCTTTGAACTAAATACAAAACTAGAAATTAACTCTTATTTTCCACCAAAAGGTTTTGGGGGTTTTTTGGTTTTTTTTGTTGGCTTTTTTTTCCTCTTTATGGGTATATATTAATCTTATGGAAGAAAAAGGTAGGCTGTTAAAGCGATAAACTGGAAGAAAGCTGTTTTTCAGAGTTCCCTAAGTAATTTAGGTAGGGTTTGTCATAATATTTTGGCCCGAAATCCTTTGCTACAAACAAAACAAGTATTGAGGCCATACAATGCGAGTGACGAGCATTATTTATATTTAAGTAAATGGAACTTTTCTACCACCTCTGTTCCTCTGCCTTTTTGTACAAGAATTAAGACAGTATGCTTGAAGCCCTCAATCACATATTTATGTTTGCAAACAGCATAAGGACAGATTTTGACACCCTTTGGCACGTGTGGGTCCAGACTTCTCGGGACTGATAACCTACCTGTGCATCAGGACACATCCCTGTCAGTGGAGCTGAGGTTACCTGGTGCTTCCAAAGGTAATGAGCATTTCAGCAGATAACTTCTGTGGCCATGGCTGCAGAGCTGATGAGTTCATTCAGTGTAGAAAGTCTGTCTCTCTCCCTGCCCAAAGGTTCTGGTTTTTTCCTGCTTGGGAACAGAAGAGACCATTTCAGTCAAGGCTCTTCTATGAACTGTACAGACAGAAGTTCTCTGGAGTAAAGAATCATGCTGAAGAAGGAAGGTAAGCTTTCCCACATGGCAAGACCTTGGAACTAGAGCAGAGGGAGGTGCCCCAGCTCCCCTGCTCCCAGGTGGAAAGTGGTGGAGTCATGACTCAGAGGCAGCTCTGAAGCAGCTGAAAAGACTATGTCTCAGGCTGCAGAGAGTGCCAGAGCCTGGTGCCACTCGCTGAGGACAGCAGGAACAACAGCTGTGTGAGGTGCATTCAGGTCCACAATCTGCTCAGCCTAGTGGAGGAGCTGAGTGATGAAGTAGAGCCACACTCTACCATGCCTTAGAGAAACTCACTTGCCATCCACCTCACAAGAAGCAATGATTCCTCTACCCTTTCACCACCAGGCAGAAAGAGGGGACCTTGAGAGATGGAGGGGAATGAAAACTGGTGTCTGCTCAGGTTACCAGGTGCATCCCTTTCCACCCACCACATAAATTCACAGGTGAGTTTATGCAGTAGGTGCCAGCCCTGGAGTCTGAGGACCAGGGAAATGAGAATGTGGCCAATTGTCCATTTGGTTTGGAAGGGTCACCAATGGCAGAACAGCCCACCCCCTGTATCACAGCATCCTCAGTTCAGGCAAAGAGAAGGGAGCAGTCATTGCTGACTGCCTTCTGAGACAAACAGAGGTCCCAATCTGCCAACCAGGTCCAACCCATGGGGAGATGTGTTGCCTTCCTGGGGTCTGGGTAAGGGGCATCACCAAGAAATGTCCCAGCCTGTTATGGCCCACTGATTATTACCTGCTACTGGTTTTCCAGGTGGGCAGCATCAAGAAGGACAATCAAGAGGAACCTCAGGGCCTTGGGACTATTGGCTGAGGGACCTGGAGCACATGTTGTGTTCTCTTCTGAGCTGCCAATGGCCATTTCACATTTTGACACCACGTCTTCTGTTTAAGGCAAGTTTTCAACAGCCATCAGAAGTTCAAAGAAATTATTTGTCATGCTCACATGTACAGCATGGGCTCATTCTTACCTGTATCATATAAAAAGGAAAATTTTTGTCTGTGAGAACAAACATTTTTAATACTATACAGATGAAAACTGGTTAAAAAAATAAGAATTTAGTTATTTCCCATTTTGTCTTCAACATTTTATATGGTTTTTTCTTCTATAAAACAGTAAGTGATAAAGAATTCATTTGGTATAATACAAAATTTCTGTAATGCAGTCATTAACTGTTACATTTTGGGAGCAAAATACTGCTAATTCAGCCTGTTCTGATTTTAGGCTATTGATTTAGAAATAAAACTAAATGTATCACATTAGCATGAGAAGCCTGCTATATATATAGCCAGCTATAGCTGACAACTAAGTCAAGAGGGAAGGGAAGGGAAGGGAAGGGAAGGGTGAGTGTCTACTATTTGTTAAAAATATAAAAAAGGCTAGTTATGTTTCAAAAGTATATGGCGCTATACTGATCAAGGCACTGGGGAGTAGCAGATACATATAGCAAATTGTTCTAATAAAAGGGGTGGATTATACAGCTCTTAAATTTATTCATGGCTGCCTAATGGGAAGATGACAGGATTGAGATAAATCATCATGAACACAGTAGGTCCTAGGAGATAAGACATACTTCCATCATGCAACACACATTGTGGATCATCCTGTCCCCACCCCAGAACAACTCAGAGATATTGTTATCTTTCTGATAGTGACAAAATACTTGACATTGCAGAAAGATTGAGGTAGTGGTTTCTCAGATTTTCTAATCCCTCTAATAGAGAAAGAATCAGAATTAAGGGGAAAGGCCATCATAGAACAAGCACATGCAGAAAGTTAATTTGTATGAAAAAATACTTTTAAAATAAAATTTAAGCCTAATTGTTAGATTCCAATTGTTCTGAATGTCAGCTAGGATAGCTGTAAACAGTCAAAAATGAAGCACACTTAGAGCTGAAGCTCCACATGCCTTAAAAACTTTTTGTCTATCCATGATACGGTAGAATCAGTGAAAATGAAACTAGGTTTCATATACAGTCATGTCACATCTGATCTCACAGTGACTGTCTTTGTTCTAGCAAAAGCTGAGTTCAAAACACTCAACTCCCCATAATGTAGGGAATTCTAGTGAAGTCTTTCTACTTTCCCCATAAGGTATCTTCCTGCAACTAAATGAAATATCTTTGAGACCTATACTCTTCAGCCAGATCTGGTGGATCAGAGACATGTGAACAGACCTGTCACATATGACTAAATGCCTTAGGAATCCAGGATAGCCAGTTCTAGTGAGTCTTCTATGAGGAAAGTCCATAACATCTCTAAACAACCCATTTTCATACTCCATTATTCCTGTCCCTCACATTCATCTGGAACCTCCCTTGCTGGAATTTAAACTTCTTATTTCTTATCCTGTGACTACTGAGAACAGAATCTTTCCAGCAATGTTTTATGCGTGAGAAGATTGTTGTATCTCCATGAGATTGTTTTTCAGACTGAATATCTCTAGTTCATTGAAAACTGCTTTACAGAGCACACTCAGAGGTCTATAGCATATAACCATGACTTCCTTTTGCCTCTCTCTCTCTTAGGCACCACTTTCCTTGAACTGGAATTCTGATGTTAGGATGTGGGTAAATCTTCTCCATCACCTTCCTCAGACGTAAAGAATGTTTTCCTTTCTCTGTGGCCATATTATTCTTTATGCTTCCAAGGAAGATGTAGACATACTTGTCCTTTTTTGTATCAGCAGGACCTTACTGGTTCATAGAGGCTTGTGATCCCTGTAGCCAGATTTTTACTGGTAATCCCCATGGTATCTTTATGCAGCTGCTTTATGCTCATCATAAAGCACCGTGCTTGTCCCTACTCAGGACTGTAATTTCTTTATATCAGTCAAGACTACTTGACATTTTTATTAAGTCTCTTTATTTTTCTTTTAGTTCATTTTATCTTGCTGACAGCTTTGATATTCATAAATACAATTCAGTGCATTAATAAAAATAATGAAATCTAATTGCTAACAGAAAATAATTCTGTTGCTCTATGTGCACTCAGTCTGTAGGCATCAATATTACTGCTTTTGGAAGAAGTTTATTTCAGGATTTTTTTCTATTTTAAGAAAGTACATGTCTTAATTTAACAGATGGAATGAACTTTTCCCCTAAAGCTTTTCTTAATTTCAAAGAGAAAAGTTATTCAGAAATATTAATAACATTATTTTCTCTCATCTTTTTTCCTCTCCTATGTTTTTCCTTTGTCCTGAATGCAGCATAAATAATAAAATTCTGCAAAATTTTAGCCTTACTTTTGCCATTACTTGTGTGTTCATGCAGCTGTGTTAAATAAGAGCAATGGTTTTGCATAATCTATATTTTGTATTCTACTTTTGAATTGTTCAATGTCATATGTACTTTGTGTCCAGCTACCCTTTCTCTCACCCTGAAGCAGGTAAAAATACCAGATAGGAATCATGAAAGATCTTTCCTGGTACTACTGAAATTTCCTGCAGTTGTAGATTTTTATAAGTTCTGTCTCAATAATTGCTAAAGCTACATAAAGAGAATCAGGAAATGTATTCTTACATCACAGAGCTATGTCTCTTATTAAAACATAACATAGTTGTGATAGGACATTAACTTGTCACTGACCTTGGAACTTAGAGACCAGTTGACAAAATGAACAAGCAGAAAAGCAAGGAGCAGATTTCCCATAAGATCCATT
Organism: Dicaeum eximium; assembly: GCA_013396995.1. Taxonomy (NCBI): domain Eukaryota; kingdom Metazoa; phylum Chordata; class Aves; order Passeriformes; family Dicaeidae; genus Dicaeum; species Dicaeum eximium. Next base: position 456,833 of record VWZP01001589.1, on the reverse strand, counting down.
ACACAGTCTCCCATTTTCAATATCCCTTGTGCATCAAAATATGAATGAATGTAGCTTCCCCTGGATTGTTTTCTACTGCAAAGTGCTAAAACTGACATTAGCACTAAATTTTTGTCTCATTCAAACTGATCCCGTTCTACAAAGAAAAAAACTAAAAGCTTGTCTGAGAAATTATAGTAGATGATGCATTTGTAAACTTATTAAGAAACAAGCTATTATCTTAAAGGGTTTATTTTACTTTATAATATGGATAAACATATAATTACTGCAGAATTCAGCAGCAGGCAATCAGATGTTATCTTCAGATTAATGGATAATTATCCACTTAAGGTGGTTAAATACTTTAAAACTCTAATGCCCAGGTAATTGCACCCTTTTATATTATGACAACACTGTATCTTTGGTGGTAGATGCAGAGCCACAGATTAACTGTTGAGAGAAGAGTCTGACGTGGCTGCAGGAATATTAGCACCTTGTGCTGCAGTAGATGTGTTTCCTGTCCTGAGACAGCAGCAGCTGCTTATCTTCACAAAGCAGCTGCTGTCCTTGACATGGCCATGGTACCCATCCTCTATCAAACACGTGTGTGTAGGTGAATGCACACACACAAACTCATAGATGCACATGCTCTCACACACACTCAAAGGCATACAGATATACACAAGAGTTTGCCTATTGCTTGTCAAATGATGTGAAAAATCATCCCTTAAAAACAGTCCCTAATATGTTGCTTTTAGTTCCAGATAAGCAGGGACCAAATATTGCTGTGTAAGACTAATAAGTGATATTTGTTTGGTCTTGTCTCTACTACTCTAGCAGTATTTTTGACAGTTTTGTAACAGGCTAAGATATTGCACTACACATATGCGATACTTCTCCCAATTTGGCTTGAAACTATAATCCTCTTGTTTTGGTTTAGGCTTTCACTTGTCTTTGAATCACTTTTTGCTTGCTTAATTGGTAGGGGATTTTAGCAGCTGGTATTCTACTACACCATAGAATCATAGAATGGTTTCCTTTGCATGCCCTTGCAAGAAGTTGCACTCAGGTCTACCCTCTTAGGTACTGAAATGCTGCAATGAGATCTCACTGAAGCCTTCTTCAGACTTGTGATCATCTTAGCATTTCTTTTCTGGAATCACTCCAACATGTCCAGGTTTTTCTTGGCTTAGGACCTCAGAGCTGGAGCAGTAATCCTGATGAGGACTCATAAGAGCAGAGTAGAGGGGCAGAATCACCTCCTCAATCTGCTGATCACTCTGCTTTTGATGCAGCCTAGGATACAAGTGTCTTTCTGGGCTGCACCCAGAAATTTATTTTCCCAGTGAACCAGGTACAAAAAAACACCTTTGGAAAATTGGCATATTTTATTGACAATGTCCATGATGAATCAAAGGCTGATCTCAACCAATCACAGACCGGGGTATCCTGGCAGTGGGATGCTCTCAGTAGAATTTAATGCCTGAGGTTTGTTCATGCACCCATCCCTGGTGTGCTGCCACACGATGACCCTCAGGATGGTGTACAAGCTCAGAGCAGCTGCCATCTCTGGGGACCTGCCTGGTGCTGGCAGTAGGATGCTTCTGCTCTGGTGTTCCCATGATGCAGGGGCACCACAGCACCCTGCTGTCAGAACCCTATGATTCCCTCTCATTTTATTTGCGATCAAGACACTGATACTTCCAAGACATGGAAATTAGTAACCAGTTCCAATGCTTTTTCATCACAGTACCACAGAATCACAAATAAACTGAGTTGGAAGGGATTGTCAAGGATCATCAAGTCCAACTCCTAGCCTTGCACAGGACTACCCCCAGGAGTCACACCACATGCCTGACAGCACTGTCCAAACACTTCTTGAACTCTCTCAGGCTTGGTGCTGTGATCACTCCCCTTGGGAGCCTGTTCCAGCACCCAACCACCCTCAGGGTGCAGAACCTTTTCCTAATATCCAACCTAAACCTCCCTTGACACAACTTTAGGCCATTCCCTCTGGTCCTGTCACTGGTGACCACAGAGCAGAGATCAGTGCCTGCCCCTCCTCTTCCCCTCACAGGGAAATTGTAGACTGCAGCAAGGTCTGTCCTCAGTCTCCTCTTCTCCAGGCTGAACAGAACAAGTGACCTCAGTCTCTCCTCATACAGTTTCCCCTTAAGGCCCTTCACCATCCATGTGGCCCTTTTTCAGATGCTCTCTAATAGTTTCATGTTTCTCTTATATTGCAGCTCCCAAAACTGCCCCCAGCACTCGAGGTGAGGCTGCCCCAGCTCAGAGCAGAGCAGGACAATCCCCTCCCGTGCCCAGCTGGCCGTGCTGTGCCTGATGCCCCCCAGGACAGGCTTGGCCCTCCTGGCTACCAGGGCACTGCTGGCTCAGGTTCAACTTGCCACTGACCAGGACCCCCAGGTCCCTTTCCACAGCACTGCTCTCCAGCCTCTTGTTCTTCAGTCTGTATATACACCCAGAGTTTTCCCATCCCAGGTGCAGAATTGGGCACCTGCCTTTGTTAAACTTCATGCAGCAGGTGATTGCCCAGCCCTGTAATTTGCTGAGATTTCTCTGGAAGACCTCTGTGCCTTCAAGGGAGTCCATAGCTCCTCCTAGTTTTGTTGCAGGGCACATGATGGAGACAGTTTCAAGCTAGTTCTTTGTCTGTTTGCATTCTATTGTTCTTCTTTGTTGATGAATAACAAAAATGGAAATTTCTATTTAAATATCTCAGTATCAATATCTGGCTGAGAAGCAGTATATAGGTATCTGGGTAAATCAGAAATATACATTTCCCCTTCACCAAAGGGAAATCACACTTGACCAATCTAATAGCCTTCTAATCATGGATCTCCCCTCTGGAGACATTCAAAACCCACCTGGACACGTTCCTGTGTAATGTCCTCCAGGTGACCCAGCCTTGCCAGGGAGGGTTGCACTAGATGATTCCCCAGAGGTCTCTTCTAAGATTAATAATTCTGTGATTCTGTCGTTTCTTCAAATATTTCATCAGTTCAAGAAAGATTTATTTCCCCAGACACCTGTTCATTTCTATTAGAAGAATCAGAGTTACAGAAGATGTTTTATGGATCCAAGCCACATATTGAATGTTTGTGCCAGATCTGTTTAACTAAGATTTTTCTTTATAGGCATATTGTTTATTGCACTCCTCAAAGCTCTTGCTAGAAATATTTGTTCTTATTAATGTCTCAATTTATTCAGTAGAAATATGATATTAAGTTTAAAGAAAATCTTATGAGTTTTGCTTTCCATTAACAACAAACTTTTCCATTGATTTAATCTTATTTTTGTCATCTGAGATGAAAAATAGAAGTTTTCAACATGTCTTGTCTTAAATTCTCTGGCTTCCCTCCCTTTTTATTCAGACAGTTTCCACAGTCGTTTTCTCCCTCCTGACAATTTTTTCCTACATTCTTTACTCGGCTCACTCTAAGCAAGACATTCTTCAATGGCCATAGCTTTCCACTAATTTAATTTTTTTTCTCTCTGTCTCTCTTTTATCTATGACAGTGAAATTGCTGATGCTTCTTCAATCTGATGTGTACACAGAACTGAATTTCAGGATCTTTCAAATGCTTTGCAGCTTTTCTGGGTGAGAAAAATATTTTAAGTCCAGCTCTGCAATCATTCTACAAACCGCTCCTCAGGCATATGACTAGTTTAAATCTCATTTTAAATTCTTCCTCAGTTCTCTTCATAAATTGTCTAAGATGGTTTCAGATACTCTTTTCTCTCCTTTGGGAAGATTTTATCAATATTTGGACAGTTTTAGTTTTATGAAATCTTATCTCTTTTAAAAATGAAGTAGAACTTCACAGTACCTTCCACACGAACACTTTCCCTCCAACTACATGAAAGCAGTCACAAATTTACTTTTCTATAAACAAGGAGAAATAGGTGCCAGAGGCTTTGCATCACTTTTAAATTTTAAATTATCTGCACAAATCACTCAGTAAAGCAGGTCACAAAGAACACATAATCCAATGTCTCCTCAGGAATGTAAGCAGATGTGGGCTTAAATGAGGACATTGCATATTTCCTCACACTGTAACATGAGAATTTATTGGTATTTCAGCACGAGACATATTGATACTAATATTTCATCTACTTTTCTTACTTTATCTTGCTGTATTTAGAAAATAAGCTTATATGGTGAAACTAGTCACCCACCAGAGAATTAATTGCCCTGGAGACTCCTGAATTTTATGAACTATCTGCTTTAGAGGAAGTTTAATAATATTAAATTTTAAGGACTAGAAAATGCACTTCAAATAAAAAGAGATTTACATTATATTCTGAATATTAGTATTAATATTACAGGTTTACTTTTAAGTGCTGATATTATTTCAGATGCTGTATTTGCATAAAAGCTATTGATTTATTGTCTTTGACTTCTACAGTAATATTAACTGCATGGTTCTTTAATATCATTACTATATGATATGTATCATTATATCATTTAATGTGTTTCATAAAATCATACCTCACAAATCAATATATTTATCAATTCCACTGGTGTATTTACACTAAGAAATATGACATATAGGCTTATTTTCAGAGATGCATTTATTAATTCATTTCAGCTTCTGTAACAGCCTTCAGAAACCACTGTTTTAAACTTGGCTGTGAGTTATATAAACATATATATATATATATATATGTATGTATGTATGTATGTATATTACACACAGTGGTGACCTATATGTATAGGTCTTGGGCTAGAATTTATTACTACATATAAGAGTATTTGAGAATTTAATAAGGTTTTAGGGAGATTAGCATTGCATCTATTTATTTAAATTTTTATTAATTTAATGAAAAAAGTTATGACAGAATCAAATATTATGTAGGACTGATGATGATGATAATGATGAACTGCTTCAAATTCTGCAGATAGTAAAAGTATTAACTAATGCATTTATTTATTTTTGGCTTACAGAAAAAAAACCCATATGATCTGCTTTGCCTTTAACTATTTATGGTCTCTCAGTTATCATTACTTTGTAGCTGCTCTGAAGTGATCTTTCTGAAGGGCTTAATTAGTAATTTTTAGAAGCTGCCTACTTATCATGATACTGGTTTTGCATTTATGGTATCTTTATTCCTCCCTACTGCTGCCTACACTGTTGTGAACTTATTACTGAAATTATTATTCATTCATTAAGTAAAAACATGAGGAACCTACTATTTTCACATCATCACAGTTATTAGGGGCTACCAAATTCAGTGTTCCCTGGCCCATTGTGGACTATGACTGGCTTGGTAGATGGGGTGACAGAAGTGGATATTGTCTACCTTTACTTGAGGAAGGCTTTTGACACTGCCACCCATCAGCTTGTCCCAGAAAAGCTGGGGAAGCATGGGCTGGAGGAGCAGCCCAGTGAAGTGGGCTGAAAAATGGCTAAACAGATGTTCTGAGCCCATGGTGATCAGTGGCATGAAGTCTTGTTAAAGGCCAGTGGTGTGTTCCAGGGGTCAGTACTGGGTCCAGTCCTGTTCAACTACTTCATTAGTGACCTGGATGATGAGTCAGAGGGTACCCTCTGAAAATATTCTGGTGACGCAAAGCTGCTGGGAGCCCCTGATATGTTGTTTTAAAAGGATCTGTGCCTGGAAAGCTGTTTGTTTCTCTGGGTTCGTGCGTTGGGTGCTGAATGAGGCTCCTTGACTCCAGTATCAGAAGGCTTATATGATTTATTAGAATGACTCCATTATTCAGAAGGTTTTAGGGCTAAGGTGCCCACGTTCAGAGTTACATGTTTCCTGCACCCTGGTCAGAGCAAGACTCCCCAATGCTTACAAAGTCAGAGAGATTACAACCTCTACCTCATTGGCTAGAAAGAGAAAACTACATCTCCTGTATCAGGAGACAGAGCAAAGGAATGCATCTGTTGTCCTTGAATCCAGACACAGACACAGGTTTGTTTTTACAGAAATCTGCAGAGAAGTCAGCTTTCCCATGGAAGGAAAATGTCCAGCAAGTTTCCATATAGGAAACTTATAAAATGGCTGTGACACTGATATACCAGAGTTGTGCTGCTACCCAGAAGGTCATCAATGGGCTGAAGAAATGGGCTGACTGGAACCTTGTGCAGTTCAACAAGGGGGAGTAAAAAGTCCTGCAGCTGGGGAAAAATGATCCCAGGAACCAGTACATGCAAGAGACTGTCTGGAAAGCAGCTTTCCAGAAAAGAATGCTGAAGTTGTTGGTGCTCAGCAGGAGTATCAGCCTGCAATATGTGCTTGTGGTAAAAAAAAGGCTAATGATATTCTGGGATGCATGAGGAAGTGTGTTGCCAGCAGGTCGAGGTAAGTGATCCTTCCTCTGTACTCAGGACTGGTGAACCACACCTGAAGTGCTGATTCCAAGGTATAGAAAGAGCTGAAGGGAGGGTGCAAAGAAGGCAGAGCCAGGTTATTTTCAGTGGTGCCCAGCACAGGACCAGAGGCAATACTGAAGCACGGGAGTTTCTCTGTATAACTGACCTGCTTGAACAGCAGGTTTGAACTACAGGACCTCCAGAGGTCCCTTCCAGCATCAGCCACTCCATGATTGTATGGTTCTGCCATGCATACGTTTTTGATACTATGCTCTAGCACTAGCTTTGTTCCTGCTTTAAAATCTGAGTCAATATTGACTTTCCTCTGAGTAGATCAGAATCACAGCTATAGGCAAAAAATATTAAAAAATGTCCTTTATGCTCCTTCAATTTTCTACCGAGAGACTAAGTAATGCTGTGGCAAAAAAAAAAACCAAAACACTTCAGAGTTCATAATCTGATGATACATGTGGCTGGACTTCTCTTTGGACTGTAAAATTTTTAAGTTGAGCTATGAGTAATCGAAATAATTTGTTAGACTAAATCACCATTTCTAATGAAGTTCCAGTTTGAGAAAAAGGAACATGGAGAAACAGAACTAATTTCCAGGCTGCAAGTTTCTCCAAACAAATTGCATCCTTCAAATTAAACTTGAAATATGTTCAAGTTCACTGAATAGTGAAAGCTAATGAGACAAGGAATAATTTTGTCCCATAGAAATAGTTTGTTAGAATAAATTAGGGCTGGCCTTTTCAGCTTATAGTTGAAGACAGATATTATTCTATGAAGAAAGGGAAATCTGGATTATCTCTTATGAATTAATCTGATTAAAAATTAGGATTTTTCTGCTCTCAAATAAATTAAAACACTTCAATATTTATTTTTGACCTAAGTAGTATTGAATTTTGTCATTGTCCAGAGAATTCCAAAAATATAAGCATCAAATATTGAGATGTCCATTTTCACATAAGCATACAAAGCCAGATATTTCTAGGATTAAAAAGAATGGTTGCCTTTATTTAATGCACTGAACCCTTTCTACCCATTATAAGATAGATTCAGGGTTGTCATTTTGTATGTTTCTTTTTCTTCAGGAGCTGAGGCTACCTGATGAAAATGCTACAAATTGACATTTAGATCAACCAAAGGGGAGACCAGTCTGTCACAGAAAATACATTTCAAATGCAAATACTGGCTAAGAAAAGAGCCTGGAAACATGAGACAGAAGCTGGGGTTCTGTGCCATTCAGGGATTCATGGACAGGTTTCCATTTGATCAACTCTAGCTGATTCAAATTAACAAATAAAATGTCTTAAACAAAATTAACCTTATCAAAAATTAAAGATAGTAAAAGACTAAGGAGGGACAGAAAAAGTATTAAAAGAAGGTAATAAAGCATTCAGAAGTTATTTTCTAAGACTTTGGAGCAAGTCAAAACAGAGGATAGAAAGATAATTTTACCTTTTCATTTTCAATTGAGTTTACTTTTTCACTCAGTTCAAATGACTCTTTAACATGAACTTCATAGTGCTTCAAGTTAATTAACTGCATCTTATTGCAAGGAAGTCAACATTTCAATGCAACATTATAGACTGATTACCCTTCTAAGGAAAACTGACATTCTCTGCATAATTGGAAGCAGCTCAGCACTCACATAGCAACTTCCAGCTTTCTTAATATTGCATAAAATAATCAACAGTACAACTAGGAATATAGAACACCCCCTAACTCAAACACTGGCCATTAAAAAATGAAAACTGATACATCATTTGCATTGTATAAGAAGTACAAACTGATGTAGAACGCATCCAAATTCAATTTTTGTACTGCATGTTGCATACCACATGGTTTTCCCTATTATCCATGACAATTTTTGGGGATAGCTGTGGTCCATGCCCGAGATGTGATCCTGTTCATGTTTTCATCTCAGCCCCAAATTTTCCCACGCCTTCTTCTTGTTCAGGTACAGAAGGTTCTGAATTTGGCCATTTGACCAGCCTGAGAATTCAAATTCTGGATTAAACAGTAAATAATAAATTTATAGATATGCTCATTTGAAGTCCAGAGTGCTTTTGTTCTACTGTTCATTGATACATTCATATTCTAACTTTCTAGTGGATGGCCAGAACCATAACCTTACACATGATGTATAATTCTATCAAAACCTACTTTTGTATTGATTACTTGCATTGATGATTACTTGGGTTGTATGCAATTAAGTGTGTCAGTAAACTTTTACAGAAGCAAGACTGCAGAAGGAGTGCTGAAGTAAGCATTATTTGAATTTAACAACCACAATAACCCAGAGATTGCTAAACATAGGACCACACCTCTGCCCTTCTAAAGTATTTACATATAGAAATCCCACTTTTTTATTAAAATAATACCAGAACAATATTTATTTGGATTTGTTTTTCCCATGGACACTTAGAGGGAGTAAACATCCTTTGGAAAATGAACTTTTTAAAAAAAGTATTAACTTTCTCTTTCCACCACAAGCAAGTTGACAAGAATAGAGTAAGAGACAGTAAGAATACTAATGAACTATAGTAAACCCACTGATTGTATTCAAAGAGAAGAGGACAATTAAATTTTATAATATGAATTTTGCTATTTGATGACTGGGGTAAAGGTTTTCCCTACTTTTACCAAAATAGCTCCAATACTTACCTAGTACTTAAATTACAATGTATCATGATTGATTGAGAGTCATCATCACTGTTGTTATAAATCTATCATAACAGATTTTGAACTCTAATTTTGTCTTAGTTACAGACGACCAGTTTAATAAAGTTATAATTTATGCTTAATTTAGCGGTATTTTCATTTTACATTCTTTCTATTTCTACATTATTCTTTATAGAATAACATAGAGGAAAAAAATGCAATGACTGAACATAGTTTGCAATAATGATAATCTATTAATTTCAAATCTTTTCTTCTGTTTGCTCATGAATTTGTTAGAGCATAACAGATCATGTAACAGTCTCCGTGGATTTTTCTATCAAGATTGCTGTGCTGTCTATCTAAACCACATAAAATATTTTCTCTTTTCAAATTAACATTTTAAAAAAATTCAAATTTAAAATTTTAATGTGGGACAGACATTTAAATTCCTTTGACCTCACTGCTTAAAACTTGCTATACTGGAGAGTGGAGAACTTCAAATATTGTAAAGAAAATAAATTTTTGTAAATTGTAAATTCTTTAATTGCTTATGATTACAAGGGTATTCAGAACTTGTTCAAGGAGGAGTAAATAATATAGACCCTTGCTCCTTGTAGCATAAAGAAACCACGTGCTACGTGGCAAATATTAGTAAACATTTAATCTTTATATGATTTCACCAGAAACAACTACATGAATCTCAAAGCTACCTTTTCATTACAACTTTCTAAAGAGGAACAGCGTGTGTGAAGAGACCTGGGATACTGAAGTGACGTCTCTTGAGACTTTGCCCTGATACTTCCAACAAATTAGTCCAAACAGCAAATATGAAGAAGATTCCAAAGTTTGTTTCCAAAAAATGTTTCTTATGAGCCCTTGAGGAAACAAACTTACCTTTCTACACTGAATCTCTGAAGTAAAAACCGGGAAGGCTTAAGCAACTTAATGGTCATGAACTACACACACCTGTGATTTTGACATGATTTTCACAAGCCATCAATACTCTGTGCACATTTCTGGAGTCTGTGATGATCATGGAATTAAGTTGGAAAATACCGCCAAGATCGTTGATTCCAACCATTAACCCAGCACTTCGAAGTCCAAGCACTGGGTCTACACATCTTTTCAATACCTCCAGGGGTGTTGACTCTCCCACTTCACTGGACAGCTGGTTTCAGTGCTTGCAACCCTCTCTTCCTGATATTTTTCCTAATATCTAATCTAAACCTCTCCTGGTGCAACTTGAGGGCATTCTCCCTTGTCCTGTCTCTTGTTACCTGGAAGAAGAGACCTCTCTACAGCCTCCTTTCTGGTAATTTTAGAGAGCAATAAGGTCTCCCCCAGCCCTCCTTTTCTCCACGCTAAACAGCATCCTCAGCCACTTCTCATAAAATTTGTGCTCCAGACATTTCACAACCTTTGTTGCCCCTTTCTGGACAAAATTCAGCACCTTAATGTCTTTCTTGTAGTCAGGAGTCCAAAACCAAATGCAGTACTCAAGGCATAGCTTCACCAGTGCCAAGTACAGAGGCTGATCACTTCCCCAGTCCTGCTGGCCACCCAGTTTCTGATACAAACCAGGATACAAGCCACTGGCTTTCTTGGCCACCTGGACACACTGTTGGCACATCTGTTGGCTGCCAACCAGCCCCACCAGGTCCTTCTCTGCCAGGCCATTTTCCAGACATTCTGCCCCCAGCCTGTAGTGCTGCATGGGGTTGCTGCAATCCATGTGCCAAACCCAGCACTTCTTCTTGACCCTCATATGATTGGCCTTGGCCCATTGATCCAGCTTGTCCAGATCCCTCTGCAGACCCTTCCTGCCCTCCTGCAAATCAAGACTCCTACCCAACTTGGTGTCACCTGCAAACTGACTGAGGGTGCACTTTAACATGGGGCTCAAGGAGGAAGCAGACTTCCCTAAGAAGTTTGCCTAAGAAGTGCATATTGGGCTTTCTGTTCTCTTCAGAAGGAAATTTCTTATGAGAGCAACCCATTCGATTTTCTTTATGGGAGTAGTTTTGACACAATGCATAGGCCAATTTAACCTCAGTGACACCTACATGCTAAAGGAACCATCAATTCTTTGTTTCCACTTGCAGAGCCACATACCTACGATGTGAGGGCACCTGAGTGGTCACTGGAGAGCTACATGTGCTACGGCAGGAAGGAACTTGTCACCACTGCCCCTGTGATGGGAAGGAGCTTGTCACCATTGCCCCCTGTCCCTTCAGTCACTCACTGTGCTCAGTCAGGCAGCAGCACAACAGGGAATCTTCCATATCATGCATCCTGTCTGCCTCTGGGACCCATCCCAGGGAAAGCAGGGTGTGGTTTCAGAAGTCTCTCTCTCTCTCTCACTCCTTGATAGTCCTCATCATACTCACCCACCCCCTCAGCTCCTACAGCAGTGCTCCCTGCTGAGCCTCTCTCTGCCAGGTTGTTCTGTGCTTTCATTGCTACTCATCGCCTACTTCCTAATCCACAGTTAAAGAATCAACCTGATGATTCCCAGGAAAACTGTGAGTAGGAGTTGACTAGTGCACGGTCATAATTTTTCCTGTCAATTTCTCTCATATCTTAAAAAAATCTTTGGGGATTACTTTTCCAATTTTGGGAAAATAACTAATTTGTCACAGAGGTCAGGTTTTTAATCTTCGCTTAGGGTTTATCAACAAAGTGAACCAAGTCTAATATTGTCACCGAGAAGTAAAATATTGAATTAATTTTATTTTCCTTATCCCATTTAATTATTGATTCTTTTCAGTTCCTGAGTTCCTTTCTCTAATCTTTGAAATAAGAATTTATTATTTTAATATGCCCTTGTCTTTAAGCATTTTTACTTTTTTTCATAGAAAAAGTAATTACATAATGAACAAGCGATGATTTTGTCACAGTGTAAAGCAACATACATCTTGTTAACATACCTTTTCAGAGGAAAAATGGAAAATAGTTGTTCTAAAACAAAATTTTTAACATGTAATTAATCTTTTGTGTACATAGAAGAAAGTTATTGGTTTTTTTGGTTTTTTTTATAGAAGAGGAAAATATTCTGATCTAATTATAATGAATATGTACTGTAGGCTGGAAAATAACTTACCAGAATTATATGCTTTACTTTGTCCTTGATATTAGATCCAAAGATAAATAGTCTGGCATTAGAGGTTTTGTGTGTTTGTTTTGTTCTTGTTTTACTGTTAAATATTCAGTAAGTGAGCAGAATTCCGTTTGAGAATGAACTCTTAAGGATTTTCAAATATAAACATAAACTTTCTGCTGTTGGCACTGAAAACTGAGAGGACATTGTACTCCCACTTTATGAGATTCAGTGATTGTGATTTGCAGGAAAGAACAGAGGTGAGGAACTGGGAATTTTGGGAAACTAAATGCTTTAATTTATTAGTTATCTAATGCTTAACTTTTGTTCTGCTAATGTGCTCTTCATATTAGTCATTCCTCTCAAACTTCCTGTTTGCCACCAACTAAATAGCATTGCATATAGACAACTCTGAAAATGTTGAGACTCACTTAAGACATAAATGTTATTTCAGTCCAAAGTCAGGTCTTCCTACAGCAAAAAATTATATTTTGTAATGGTGAAGTAGGGACCAAACCTTATGATGACCAGAAGATGGCTGTCTTTTGTACAATCCTAGGAATCAAACATTGTAATGAGCTCAGTTGGCCTCTGGATGGCACGATACCGTCACACTAAAAAGGACAAAAATCTTTTCCCAATCAGTTAAAAAATTGTTTAAAGAAAATGTGCTGAGAATGAATTCTAAGTTGGGTGGTCATGTTATATTTTACATGATACCCAAGAATATTACAGACATATTCTACATTTGTCAATTCTTTCATAATTGGAAATGTTAAACATTTTTTATTTTTGTAGCCCAGAAAGATCCACCAGCCACTAGTGCTTATGGGCTTAGATTCAATTCACTTTAAATATTGCTCTTCTTTTGTGTACTGTCGGCCAACATTATACTGCACTGGACTTCCAAGGTAGTCCTATGTAACACTGGAATGTGTCTAAACTCAGGAAAATAATTTAAGGATGCCAGTACTCAGCTCTGTGGACATAGCTCATTGATGATATGACTGGCGAATATTTTCCTTTAACAAAGGAAACTTCTCCATGAGAATGCCAAACCCTTAAATGTTTTTCTTTTTTCATATCCAATATTTAAAATACATATTTCGTCCTAGTTCTGTTTCTAGGTGAATGAATGTATTATATTACTCTAAATAAATCCAGTTCCTGCATCTCCATGGAAATGTGCATTTGGAAAAGCAACATCAGGTGATTTACTTAGGTTTTTTGTATCATATTAAAATTACAGTATGTTACTATTATTAAGTCAATACAGCTGCTTTTAAATACAGAAGACCTTCCTCTCACATCTGGTAATAAATAAATGTTTCACTGTTTTGGTAGAGGTGTACAACTGTTTTGCCTTCTAAAGATATATAAGCTTGAGGTAGAGAAAAGCTGTGGCCATTATGAAAATGAGTTGGATGCTTTAATTTCATGCAAAGCATATAACTTGGATGTCAGGAACTGGAAGGATTTTAGTAGCTCTAAAATTTGTAGGCTCTAATATAAATCTGAGTAACCATTGCTCTGTTATTTAGGTTTGCTTTGTAAATCTTACTGTAAATCTTTCAAAACTGGCTTTTATTTGTGATTTATAAATTTGGAAAGAGGTGGTTTAACTACACAGCAGACACTGTCTCAGGTTCCTGTGGGCTATACTAGAAAGCAAGACTAGAAATGTGTGACTTTTGTTCTAAGTGCTATATAGGTAGTGAATGATCTGGTAATATTTCTGTAGCAGGCAGAGCACTAGTTAAAGGTATAAAACCACCAGGCAAGTATATATAATCTCTGTTCCTTATGTAGGACTTCTGAAACTAGGGAAAAATTGGACAAGGGGACAAAAGCACTGTGATATTGTTTTCTAAATTTACAGAATTATGCAAGCACAGAGAAAACACCAGTTATTTTTCTTCTTGTCAGGTGACTAGTGGACTAGGGTATCTGCCTGTATTTTAGTCACTCCTCCCATTTGCCCTGTTCACCTTTTTCCTTGGTCTCTATTTATCCTGATCCTCTTCCTGTATCTGCTGTGAACGCAAGAGAGACCCAGTAGGGCAGATCATAAGAAGCATTTCTACTCTATTATAATTATATTATTTGGAAATTATAATTCTTCAAGTAATCAATTAGAAATTCTCCCACAAGATCTGTACTGCTCTCACTGTGGAGTGCTCTGTTTGTCCAAAGGCTTTGACATGTATCTCCAAAGCAAGCTGAGCTGCTTTTCAGCAGGATACCTATTTCAGCCACTTACGTGGGTCCTTGTCAGCCAACAATCACATCATCACCTTGCACAAATTTCTTATGGATCCATTTATGTGCCAAACTGTAATTTTATGGCTTTGGATGATGGTGTGTCAACTTCATAAATTGTAGTTGAGAGTATTTATTACTCTGCATACCTCACTGCTTCTGCATGTTTTCTTACAAATTAGGGCAAAGTCAAGTAAACTTAAATGAAGCATTCCTTATTCCAGTGAATGTTATAAAAATAGAATATTAGTTCACGACACTATAATATAATCAATCTTCATGCAAAGTACATGAAAAAAATTGATGTCTTAAAAAGATAATGCATATATAGGTATTGAACAGTTAGATACTGAAAAATCAATTCAATGTTTTTTCTTTAAAGAAAGCAACTTTTTTGCAAATTAAATATTAAACTAATCAGAATAATGACAGAAATGCTGTATTTTTATATACGATACCTTTAATTTGCAAATGCCTGACAATAATTCTACTGTTGGTCCTCTAGTCATATTTTTTGTGTTGTCCTTGTGAAAAGTCTGCCAGAATTTCATTTTTAATAATTCTTTTGCCATAATTTAAAAAGGAGATAAAGATAATAACACAATCGGCTGCAAACAAACTGGACTGTAGGGTTGTGCTCTGCTCAGCAAAGTTGCTTACTCTACTTTTTGCCTTAGTCCTTCTGTAGTCAATCCTGTGGCATTGACCACAACCAATTAATCAGTTCCACAATATGACTTGGGCAGAGTAAAATGAAAAGTGTGTATGAAATTCATGTTTTGTGTTCACACTGTTCAGTGCCTCTAGTGACCTCTAGAACTGATTTATTATGCCCATAATTGTTGCTCAAACCGTTTGCCCCAGATCTCTTTTGAGCACAATGCAGTTACCCTGTGCTCTAATTACTGTTTCTATTTTGCACATTTTGTACTTGGTATTTTCAACAAATATCTAAGGTGGCCCATTGTTTCTATTTTTGTTGAAGAAACTGCTGACAAAATTTTGCCTCTCTCCCATTATAAGAGTTTACTTTCTTCAGTGTCTTTGCAAAGACACACTGTCTATCAGCGTGTGGTATATAAGTTGCCATCATGTTTCAAAAGGCTCTTGTTATCTGTTTGAAACTCACCTTGTTACTAGTACCTTCTAATAGCAACATTACATAGAATCAAAATTCCAGTGAGTATGAATGTTAATTAAAATGGTCTTTGAGGGGTTTTTTTAATAGTAAAAAGTGGAATCAGTAGAAGGTCTCTAACATATTCAAAACTGGCTGAAGGTGATTTGGATCACATGTATATTACAATACTTACATTCCTATAAAAATAATCCCAGAAGGTGAAAAAACCCTTAATTTATCAAAACATCAGTGAAAATTTCTTCACCATTCAGGATCCAAGGTTGGGAGGTTAATTACAAAGCATGGGAAAGGAATAAATTTAAAAACCAGAGATTTCTAACTTAGTTGGACAGGTCAAAGCTTCTCACTAAAAAGAAAAGGAACAACAAAGAAACGGGCTTTGATGTTGTACAAAAGCATTTGCTGATGGAGACAATTTTTCACTTAGATTAATTGCAGTGGGATCGATATTTGATGTGTGGCACATGGTGATAACCTTTGTCTGTGTTATCACTGATAAGGCATTCAGCATTCACTAATTCTAAATACTCATCAGATGTGCTATTGATGCTATTATCCTGAAACATATTTAGCAGCATTTTAGATGTTGTTTTTTTTCCCCTCTCACAAATATAGCCTGTCTCACCACTTTTTTTGCAGCTGTGGAAGAATTGCCTGAATGAGTTTCTCATCACAATAACTATGTGGATCAAAATCGACCAGATGGTTCTTTCAGGCTCCTTAGGCAAATAAGATACACCATACTAGGGATATCCATTCTACAAAATCAGTTTTACAGATAGACATGGGATAGCTCTGCTCTCATTCAGAGCTGGCTAGGAGCCACTTACTTTCGTTAACCTAACACTGACAAGGTTTGGAAATTCTACATTCACAGCCAGTTCTGTCAACAAGGGCCTATATGTGAAACTGGCACTAAAGAATTTTCACAAATATGTCCATTCTTGAAATAAATGCTCTGAAGCACCATCTAAATCCTTCAAACATAAGGAGCCTCACCAAGTGGACTTGCTGGAACTAGAGAGGAAGCTGAGTGACAGTGTCAGGAAAATATAATGACAGTTTTATTATCTTCTTGGGGAGGCTCAAAATTCTGTTGGTTAAGGGGCCGAACAACCTGATCAAACTTTCTAACTAGATCTAACATCCAAACTGATCATGTTCTGGGCTAGAGGGTCTCAGACGTCTCTTTCAACCTAAATTTTTCTACAGATCCATGACTAAATGATTTAACAAGCTTAACAATTCTGTGTTTCAGCAAGATTCTGTGAAGCTTTTTCTGAGTGTCTTTGGAGCAGCCATTTATGTAAGAAGTTCTGATAATAAAATTTCATCTCTGAAATATGCAATAGAATTTAGGCCCATACTGCTGTTTGCCTGGGGTTGCAGACAGAAACAATTAGGCTGGAAAAGATCTCTGAGATCATAAAGTCCAACCTTTGAAAGAACAACACCAGAAAAACTAGAGCATGGCACTGAGTGCCCCATCCAATCTTTTCTTGAACACCCCTAAGGATGGTGCCTCCACCACCTTCCTGGACATCCCATTCCAATATCGAAGCACCCTTTCTGTGAAAAAATTCCTCCTAATGTCCAACATGAACATCCCCTGGTGCAGGCTAAGTCTATGGCCTTTCATCCCATTGCTGGTTGCCTGGGAGAAGAGGTTGATACCCACCTGGCCACAGCTTCCTTTCAGGCAGTTGTGGCCTGAAAGCCCTGTTTTTCTCCAGGCTAAACACCCCCAGCTCCTTCAGCCTCTCCTCATAGGACTTCTGTTCCACATCCTTCACCAGCCTCATTGCCCTTCTCCGAACATCTGGACACCTCTTCACTTCCAGAGAGGGTGACTCCACCACCATGCTGGACAACTTATTCTGAAGCCTAACCACTCTTTCAGTGAAAAAAAAATTTAACATCTAATCTGAACGTTCCCTTATGCAACTTAGAGCCATTTCCTCTCATCCTTTCACGTGAGACATGGCAGAAGAGACCTGCCCCCATCTCACTACAACCTTTTTTCAGGAAGTCTAGAATAGATTTTTCTTCTGCGGTTTACAGACGTTAAAGCAGATTGAGCAACCTGGTCTAGTGGAAGGTGTCCCTGCCATTGGCAGTGGCTTAGAACTAGATGATCTTTAAGGCTTCTTTCAGCTCACACCATTCTATGATTCCATGATTATTGTTACATGGAGAAGACCGAATTACATGAATAATTTAGACTGGGCTTTGGAATGTTTAATTCGCAGATAAAGTTTGGTTCACAGGTAAATTAATTTGTAATTTAGAAACTTAAGTATTAATATGAAATTCATGCTGCTCAGTCATTGAAGCTTTTGAAGATGTTTCAGATAGTTTACGGATTGTTCCAGACATTTCAAGCTGGACTCATGGAAATTAACTATGGGCAATTAAATTTCTTATCACTGCATATTGTTTGTGATGACATAGGTTGTTAGCTCATATCCTAACCTATACTAACCCTCTCCTGTTGTAAGATAATTCATATTATATTAACCAAGCATAGAATTTTGTCCCAGTTCTGTTGTAAAAAACATCTTTTTTTTCTCTCAGCATTGTACAAATTCTAGTAAATTTCTTCATTCTGGAGGCAACTTTCATTCTGTTAGCTACTTTGGTCTGTGTCTAAGAACAAAGAAGGCTTTGTAAAGGTAAAGATTCGGAGAGTTTACCCCAGTTTTCTGAGACCAAAAGGAATAATATTGCTGCTCTAGTTATTAGTTTGCTGGGAATAGATTGTCCTCAATGATCATGAAAAGCAAAGTTTTTGCCCATAATTGGTTAAACACTAGCTTTTTAGTTTTTGAGGAAAAAATTGTCAGATCGCTTTTCTCAGAAAATGTCAATTTATCACAATCAAATTCAGTGATAGGAGAACACTGTTTTCATCCAGCTAAATGCAAAGAAAAAAAAATTGAAAACTTTAATTTTTATATCTTCAGATTAATTCAATTCTAGTTTTTGAGTTGAAAAAAATTATCCCCGATGCTTACTTAATACCCTACATTCATTAAATTAAAATAGTTTTTTAAGTAATTTTACATAAAAACTTGATCTCTATAAATTATTTTCATTGTTTCAACAAAGGCTTCATATAATTTATTGCTGGGTGGATAATTTGCAAATTTTAAGAGAATAAAATTTATCTGCTTAATCTTTTCTCCTAAATAGTTAGCTTTAATGCCTTTAATTGTAGTAAATGTCTTAAATATCTTGCAATATTAACAACTTCCCAGCTTCTGCAATCTAAATAAAGAATAGTTTTATACTAAGAATATATGAATCTGCTATTTAAAAATGTCACCAGGATGAATTTTTCCCATTAAAATGTTTCAGGCATGCCTGAAAAGAAATAATTGGCAACATTAACTGCTTTCACAAGGATAAAAATAATCTTTAATTCAAGGAAGTGAAATCAATTTCTTCAAAAATTTGAAAGGATCACAGACATTAAAAAAAAGGAAATTTGCATTGCTATTCTTGTCTAATTTGCTGGTTAAACCAAAAAGCTGTGAAATGAAATATTTCTGCTATTTTCGACTGGCTTCTTTTTGTGCATTGTAATGAAATCAATGAGCAAATGTGAATCAGCTTTCTGCTTCAGGTTCTACTCAAATAGAATACGGATGATTATTTAGGGCTTTGTTCCTGCAGAGTGCTCAGTTTCTTCTTAAATTCCAGGAGTCACCGATAACATTTATGTAGTGTATATAAAGTATACAAGCCTTAAATCCACAGCTCAGCTGGAATGACTGTGGGTATCACTCAGGTTCTTCTCTGGCTGGCTATAACAATGATGGATGACTTACAGGAATAGGATAGATATGCCCATGTCGACTTCTGGTTTTAGGACTGAGACTGAGAGACACCTTTGGAATTTTACTAACGGTTCAGCTGTTGTTCATATAATCAATAATTCTCCTAGTCTTCACTAACCATTACATTCTGTTAGCTCTTTAATGCAGCAACACGAACTCTATCTCCTTTATTTTTATCAAACCACTTTCTGTCAAAATTTGTAATTTATAATGTCAGCAAAGAGGGTTTTATTATTTATTGACATTATTTCTTGGAACAGTGGCCTCTTGCTTTTTTCTCAGCACCTCCCGTTATTCTTAGGTATTATGACTATTACCAGCGTAGGTCAGTATATCATCGATTATTGACATGAGCTGCATAGCTGCTGCTAGAATACAGAATGGGTTTTGATGCTTTGATTTGTTTTAATTTTTTTAAAAGATGATGTAGTATTTTTTCCCTTCAGTGATTTCCACTGTCATCACTACTGTAACTGATGAGCTGACTTCAGAACTAATGAAAGCTCATCTAGCCAGCAAGCAATTAACTCCATGATTGCCTAATCTGAATGAAGAGCAAGAATGTTCTAATACTCTACAGAGCAAACTGCTTTCTAATGAGGTAATAATCTATTCCTAAAAATGGTCTGTTCTGCATGCTCCCGGGTACTTATTTCTTGTTTGTAAAAGATAAAAATAGCAAGAACATTAGTTTTGATGGATCCATAATTGCTTAGAGGCAATTCACTTTGTAGTATTACTGTGAATTCAAGAGCACAGTGATAAAAAATTTATATAACACGGCACGAATCTGGCCTCATCCACGGAGGTCAAATGCTTCTTTGTAGTCTTCTAATTGAACTTGAATAATTCCTTCCAAAAATGGCAAGTGAACAGACAAAAACAAGCTGGCACAGTCTGGAAAAATAGGCATCAGAAGTTTAGGGAGCTGGTCACCTCTGATGATTGCATCACACTGATGCCAGTACCACAGCAGACTAACAAGTGATGGCATGAAGGACAGAGCAGAACACACCTGGTGGCACAAGGAGCAAGCAGCAGGGGGTAACTGTTTCCGTACAACACTCCATTCCATTCCATTTTCTCTCTTTGCTTGTAGGCTGACATACTGAATTGACAGAGATGTTGTTAGGTAGTTAGGTAGACTTTCTTTGCATTTGACATTAAAGTAGACCTCATCTAGAGATGCTGAGGATCCTGAGCTGAGAAAAGGCTTGGAGAGTTCTTTATACAGCACAATGACCTTGCTGCTCAATCTCACCAAGACAGAGCAGAAACAAATGTGGGGAGTCATTAATACAAGCCATATCTTTGGTCAGAAGGACTGGAGTTAAAGTGGGCATGATATCACACAGTGTAAGTCCAGGAAGGCACAGGTGAACAGCTAAGAGTGCAGGTAGGGTGAAGGACAATTGGGGTGCCTAGATAAAGACAAGAGAGGTCTGGTGCAGATTTTGTTATAGGGTTATAGGGTGGTGGTGAGTTATAGAGTTTGTGGCAGTGAGGGAGAAGGGAAAGACAACCCTGAAGGAAGTGAGGGGAAGGAGAGAAGGGAAAGGGGTAATAGATTTGTTGGAAAAAAATCACCCAAAATCTACAGATTTGCAACAGTTGTGAGTACAACCTTGTAGTCTGTAGAAACACCCCCTTGCTAGAGAAATTCAGAGAAAAAAAAGGTTAGAGCTGGTCTCAGCCTCCCATCAGGGAAGAGATGACCGCAGCCCAAAAATGGCAGGTTACAGCAGATAAAGAGCTTGAGTAGACAACATGGGCACCCCATAGCAACCATGCTGTTAGAAAGTCTGCTCTTTGAAGAAGTCTTAAAATGCCAGGCGGTAGGAATAAGGGTATAAAATAAGTATATGTAGGAATCACACACACACACAAAAAAGAAATTACTTCTGCTTGCTTGAATATTGCCTGCTGTATTCTGAAGAGTAGAGGTCAGAACAAGACTGATACTGAGCATGTATGATGTATGACAGTGTGTTTGCACACACATATGATAACCACATTCATAGAATAAAAATACAAAACTAAGTTTAAGTATTAATTGTCAAAAAGGACAAAAAAGATCTCAACACATGGAGCATACTACTCTTTCTTAGCCCAAATTTAATTGAAAAAGAAGTGTGTAGAAAGTAATGGTTGAAAGCCTCAAAAGGACATCATGCCTCGTCTCCAGACTGTCTTGCCACAGACATGGTTAAATGGTAATGAAGAAGGATCACAGAGGTGGCAGTTATGCTCTAGTAAATTAAGGAACGAGACATTTTCTATTGTTTTGACTTTTAGTCTTCATTGGAAAGAAGTACATTATTATGACTAATTAATTCAAATGAAAAATTTAATATTTATGTATATGCGTCGCAGATTAGCTTAAAAATACAGTTAATTTCTGTGTGACGCATTGAATGTAACGTGTTTACTTTTGAGAAAGATGTTTTATGCTGTTTAACTCAGTTTAATTTTCTTATTATTCAGATGTTATTGTGAAATGGTTGAAACATCTCAGAATCTTTACAGAAGATATTCAGTATTTTGACTCAATTTTTAAAATGAAATAACACTTAGTTCTTTATCCAGAGTTCCGAAAATATTCCATTTAGCAGTAAAAATTCAGCAAGATGACATAACTGCCAGACTTTTTTCTGTGATGTATGAGTTTTCTGTTTGATGCTGCCAAATAAACATAACAAGCAAAGTGGCTCATTAGAATTTTCATCACCACCTAGCACTGAAATGGAGTGAATTCTGTTCAGTGGAAATGCAGTTGGTTTTATTGCACTTTTCAGCGTCGAGGAAGCGGAGAGAGGAACAAAAGATTCCTATTAAAAGCACACAGATAATCTGCAATTCTATTAAGAGATTAGACTCCTTGAAACTCGGCAAAATTGCTTCTGAAACTCTGCAACACAGGGCTTTACATATAGTGCCATCTGGCTCAGCACTGTAAGCACAGGAAGAACTGAAGGAGTGTGTTCCCATACAGCAATAGGGATTTGTGCGTCTTCATGTAGCATTTATTCTCTGTCTTGAAGTTAGTGGTTCAAAACAAGAAGTTCAGTTTTAAAATATGGGTGCTTTAATGGGTTTTCAAAATCTCACACTTAGGACCTGATTCAAAGACCATTAAAATCAATACAAGGGCTGACTCTCACTGACATTGATAAGCTTCACAGCTCATCTTTGTACTTATAATCAGCTTCAAAATATTCCTCAAGGAAGAGTTTTTCTTTCTTCTTATGTTTTCAGACAGGTACTGAAGCTACATGTTTTTCCAGAAGCTTCTTTATAAGGAAAGTTTTATGTAATAATTCCTATAGAAATGTACTCATCAATGATAATATTGCATTCACAAATTATGACATTTTTGAGGTTAACAGAAGTGGTTGGTCCCCATTAAATGCTGAGATAGACTTGAATGTCTTTGGTACCATTTGCTAGTAAACAATATTGAAATATTATTGTATTACTATTGTATGTCGGTAGACAATCATCTGCTAATATAACTATTGTAAGAAACATGTTGGTATTTCATATGTATTCCTGCTTCCAGTGTGAGAATTCTTTAGACAGTTTGTCATTTTCATACACAGATGACAGGCAATATCAGAGTGGCAGACTTCCCACAAAGTTCAACCCTGACAGTCTGAGAATTTTATGGGAGGATAGGTGGCTTAAAGCTGTTCCAGTCTGTGACTATTCTTCTTAGGCCAGAAAAGGGTAATTTTATGGGGTTGCTTTTTAGAGTTAACCTGCATCATCTTTGTGAGAAACTAGCATGAAAAGATTTTTGACAGTATATGATTAATGTCACGGGCTGAAGAAACAAATCAAAATGTGATTTTGCCACTGCTTGTTGTGCCACATTTTAAACGAAGAATGCCAAGAGTAATAAACTATTATTTTGTTGCTGGATGAAGGTTGCAGAAGGCCACTGTGTCATCACTATCAGATTTATCAACCAGGGTTCTGCAGGTGGACATTAAATCTCTTGTAATGTCAGCGTGAAACATCCATGATCTAATTGGCTTGACTGCAGACACTCTATGTAGCTGCATCTTGGAAAGAAAGGTCAGAATTCAAAGAACAGATGGCAACTGGCTAAAGTAATTAAGTCCTGAAAATCCAATGCTTCTTTACACACTTTGCACAGAATGTTTAATCAGAAGTTTGACCAATGAAAGCAGGAACTCAGCATTTTTTTGCCTTTTCTGACTCCAGGAATTCAATTTCAACTAGAAATTTAGCATTAAATGAAAATGAATATAAATTTATAGCATTAAAAAAACATTGAATATATTTATAAAATCTCCTGAATAGGACAAGAATCCTGATCTGCAAAAAGCAACCTTTTAAATTTAGAATGCTGTTTTCATTATGCAAAATATTCCTGCAGGGAATATTAGAGATGGAAAACGAATTTTCTGTTATCATTTGTCCTTAGCACCTTGTTTCTCTGTTCAGATACAATAGATTATGGTGCTAGTTAGAGCCACATGGTCAGCAAAATAAATTGTCAAATTACTGAGAGAGGAACTAAGTCAGGATAAATTAAATCAAAACATCTATGACCATAATATATCTTAAAACACCGAGGAAAACTGGTCATGTTAACACATTGTTTTGGGCAGGATGGCCTTAACATGGGTAAGTTTACTTAATTTAATTTACTGACAATTAATGCAATGTTTCTTTTTCTTTGAAATATAAAAGAGACATAGTCTGTTCAATAAATATTTGGAAGCGTCCTTCATCCCCATTTCCTGAGGTTCAGCTCCCATTATTTTTGCTGCATTTTATACTTGAGCCCCTCCCTAGGACCCAATCCCTCAGGAGTGTTTCTGTCCCAGCACGAGTTATCCACAGCCCAGGTGGGTACATATTAGACATAATACAGCGCCTTTCACTATGACTTTGAGAAAGCTCAGTTTCCACAAGAGGTTTTCCAGTAACATCTTTTATAAAAAAACAACGTTGGAAGGGCAGCTTACTGCATGATTTTGAGCAGAAGCAGAAAATTTACTCCTTATAGTTTAGATGCTCCCATCACGCCGCCCCTGGCCTACCACTGTCCTGTGATTAATGAAGTGGAAGGCAGAGAGAACAGTGTGAGACAGCAATTAATGGCTGCTAAAAAATGCAGGCATGCAGGTTTCATAACACCAAACAAACAAAGCTGTTCAGACTGCACAAATTTGCATTAAAAGTTTTGAGGTAGATTTTTACCAGGGATAAATGTATGGCTTTTCTGCTATGACAAATATGTATTTATCATATGCATTTCAAGGCAGTGTATAGTCACAATCAAACAAACCTGACTGACTCACAAAAAACACAGCAATGGGAAAATTTCAAACTCAGCTTGGTTTTGTGAAGATGTACCAAAGGGTATCAAATATTCTGATGACTAATCACCTTGTCTAAATCTGTTAGACTTGCACAAATAGACTAGACGTATTTTCTCATGTTTGAGGTTTGTAAACCTGTGTTCTGTAATGAGTTCTGTATTTCCTATATTTGTTTTGGATTTTATAATGAATTAAAAAACTAACTTATTTTATTAAACCCTAAACTTCAGCACAAAATTGATCAAATAGTTGCAACTTCAAAATCTTTTGAGTCTTTTGAGCTATTGCTTCCTATTGAGAAAGGGAGCATGCATGAACCAAATTCTCACCCCTTTTTCTTTCTTGCTTCTACTCCTGAAATGAAAAAAAAAAAACAGAAGAGGGTGGGAGGAAGTGTGCGTGCAGGAATTTGAAAGTTTATGTTAGTTTATACTACATAAATGGATTTATATTTCTTTATTGCTCACACTCAGCTGTGTGATTCCTCATTACCTTATGCCTAATGGGTACAGTTAAGGCTCAAGGATGTTTCAGCTGATTCTTTTGGTTTACTGTGACTTCACTTAGAAACACATAAACTACCACAGTCTTGCCAAAACATTGGTGAAACCTTGGAGAACTCTACAAAACTCAAAATGTCTCAAAAGTACAGGAAGAAAATAAGTCCATTTGTTTCATACTAAGAAGCCTATCAGTAACCTCTTATAACACCTAAACTGTGAACTGTAGACTTTGACAGACAATTCCTATGGTCCATTCGCAGTTTTTGCTCTTCTTGGCATAATCTTACTCAGCTTCTTTTAGGTAAGAAATGAGAATTGTTTACTCTTGGAATCTGACTGAAGCTTAGCAGTTGAAAAATAACAAAATGTTCTTTATTTTTTAAATTAAATTAGAAAGAATGAACACTTAGCAGTAACATTTTGTCTTTTCAATCAATCAGTCACTCTGTTTCTGGCTCACTTTGCATGAACATACTTCACACTTCTTCTATTATTTGACTGCTTCTGTGCTTTCCAAAGTTATGTTTGCTTGACAGTGAATACAATCTATCAGTATCATAAACATCATCCAGAATATGAGAATCATCCTTTGAATAAAATACATACAAAAACCAATCTTCAAATAAGGTTTACAAAGAAGCCAATGATACTAGGTAAAACCAGACTACAATTGGAAACTTTAATATTCTCTCCAGGTCATAGCATCAGTTTAATCCTTTTCTGGTTATATTTATTATTATCTTAGTCCCTTGAGCCAAATCTTGTAATGAGGAACTTTTAGGACACACTCACAGTTCTGCAAAACAGAATTAACTGGAAGAAGAGAAAATGAAAAACATGTGAATATGGAACAGAGGAAAGACTTAGCAGCTGCTATTATCTAATTCTGTGGTTCAGAATCTACTGTGAACTGTCCAAGTGGTGTGGTAAATATGAAATTATAAAATTGCTTGGAAAGAACCAATTATTTGGTTCCTCAGTATACTGGCTCTTATATTACTCTACTGATTACCCCTTCTTCCTCAAAGCCATGTGGGCCATTAGGTGGGTGCAACAGGTGACAGATTTCTTCTTTGGGACACTGATTTTGATGTAGGTTAATTAAATTTATTTCTGGGACAGGGCATTTTCAAAATGTATGAATCAATATAATTCCACTGAAATCAATAGAATAATGCTGCTTTGCATAATTTGCCTCTCCCTAATCTTGTTTTTCCTATGGGTTTCTTAATTTTGAATGTATAACACATTTTATTCATTGGACTCATGTTGAAACCCAAGCATATGGAAATAAACAGAAAGACCGTCAATGACACTCATTTTCTTTGAAAGAAATCCAAGATTAAAGGAGAAAAAATTTCATAAGTATATTTTGTCATAGGAACACATGTACTTATGTTTTTGTTTTGCTTGGTACTGTAGGTAAAGTACTTCTGAAGAAGGATTATAGCGCAAATTGTTGAAATCCTGATAAGAAGAGGTTTCCAAATGGTCTTGCATTGTTAGACAGAAGGTATGGAGAAGAGACAGAGTTAAATGAGATCGGAGAGCAGAGGTAGAGGCCAGGCAAAGAAAAATATGAATAGAAGAAGTGTAATGTGAGAAAGTGTAAAAAGAAGAAAAAGAGGAAGAAAAACTCATTATATTATAATTTTAGATTATAGGATGGGAACACACTTCAGGTAGACAATACCACTGCTGAAGGAGTGAACCTGCACTGTGATCACAGAATCACAGAATCAGCTAGTCTGGAAAAGACCTTTGAGATCTTCAAATCCAGCGTGTGACCAAAAAATATCTTGTCAGCTTGAGGGCTGTCCTGGACTGCCTACTCAGAGATAGCTGATGTTCCAGATCTCCTTGAGCTAAATTAAGGTAAAACAACACCAAACAATCATTTGAAAGTTTTTATTTATGGCATAGTGGTTGAAACCTTTTGATACATCAAACAGCCTGTGGCGGCAACAATTTAAACATTTCTGAACAGCCCCTGGAGTAAACCTCCTGAACAGCACGTGGTAACAGGGATTTCTGGACTGCTTCTGGCAGAAGCAAATTAAATTTTTAAGATGAGTAAGAAAATAGGAAAGAAGAAAAGGTAGGAAAACAGAAGCAGAATAAATATTCAGGTCACTACCCAGGGTTCCAAAGCCATCCCTGGTCCAGTTCCTCTGGATGGTGGGTACACCCACAGCCCTTCTCAGCTATGATATTTACAGACTTGTCCTCATGCAAGTGCATCTTATTCTCCAACTTTTCAGAAGGCACTTGGGGGGTCTCATTATTTCAGTTCCTCTCCCAAAAACAGACTCAAATGCACTGCTGTGTCAAACTTGTTTTTAGCTGTAGTTACCCAAGATAAGGAAGCTGGTCCCAGAAAAGCACCATTCTGCCTCCACAAGATGCTCTTTTCAAACTGCACCTTATCTCGTTGGCATGGTAACATTCTCTTCTGCCAGTGTTTGAGACATTAAAGGTTTCAGGTTTAGATTAACTCTTTCAGGCTTTCATTCTCTCACACTTCCCCAGGGCTCAAACAGTCAGTTGAATCCTATTAATATTTCCATAAAACACTCATTTTAGAAAATGTTCAGTTTGAATTTTGATCAGCCTTGTAAAGGAACACATTCCTGTTTGCAATCCATAATAAATGAAATAGCATTAGACCTGACAGTGGAATGCAATGGCATATCTTCTAGGGGGTTTTGCAACAGACCTTTTGGAGAAAGGTAGTTATTATTTTCAGCATGCATAAATGCTTCAGATTTCTGTATAGATGTCATATACAATTTCTACAGGGTATTACTCTTGAACTTTGTAATGGACTGGAGGAAGTTTCACCTTTAATGATTTATGAACTGATGGGTCTGTTGCCTTAAATGTTCTGTTGTCTGCACCAATAAACACTTAAACTACTGCTTTGTCTTGGACTTTTTAGTGACTTGTGAATGCTGCTGTAAAATAGCCCTTATAGCACAATATATCACAGGAAGGTTACACTGTAACTGCTTCTGTGATTTGTTCTCCACTTCTGAAGAGCTCCACACTGTCTGCACATCACAGGCAAAGAAATCCTAGAGCAGAGACAAACTCATTTTGGTCTCTGGTGCATTGCAGCCAGGAGTTACCTTTACACAGCTTGTTATGTTTCCTTAGGGCCATTGGGAATGATTTTCCAACCTGCTGTCTGACTGATGCCTCTCCCACAAACCACAGTTTGATTCAGGAAAGCTTAAGGCAAACCCCTCGTATTCAAGGCTTCTACAAAAGGAAAGCTCACCAGCAGCTCACCACTGCAGGTAGCTGGACCAGCATGTGGTCTGAGAGCAGGAGGTTAAAATGCATGCATTTATGCACTCCAGAGAAGTGCAGGTACTTAATACTGGAAAATGCATGAAATACCTTTTAAAAGTTATTTTGCAATATGAAGACTTGCCTAAAGTTCCTATGAAAGAGTATTTTTTTCCTTTTCAACCTTGTGTGAAATTCTTTTTCAACTTAAATGCTAAATTACATAAGCATTAAAAAGGCTGATGGCAGAAACCCAGAAAGACAGATTTTTGCATAGAGCAATTGTTTTTCTATTGCTGAGGTAGAAAATCAATAGTGCATCAAACCTGCTTTGTTCTTGAATCATTAAGGGCTTTGGTTCCAGATGGGTACATAAGAAAATTACTTACCTCAGCTTGCATGTATATATTTTACAAAGAAAAAACCCCAACCAGATAAACAAGCCTGCACTTTAAAGTATGTTCATTTTAAAATATTTTATTCATCTTCTACATTATAGAGATCAAATCTAATCAAACCCCACAAACACTGCTTCATTTTCCATCAGGAATCTCTGCCCATTTAACAGTGGCATATAATCTAGTATTTATGTTTGAAGCACTATTTTTTCTATCATTATTACACACTTTAAAATTTAGCATTGTTATAGCAGAGACACTGAGAAGACTATCCTTAATTTTTCCAATGGTTCAATAAGTATGGTCTTTCATAAATTTGTCAGATGGAGAGACAGAGAATGTAATAAAGAGGCTAGGGTGTTGTAAAACTGAAACTTGATTTCAAATTCATGAGTCTGTACCCAATTGCTAAAAATAGCTATTTTTATCACCTTGGTTAATTCATGACTGATTTGAAACACCCAACTGGATTTGAATTGTCAGAAGTTATGAAGCTGATCTTTAATGAATAGGCCAGTTCCCTGTCCTAAACAGGGAACTCTACTGAAGGGACTTAAATTTCCATTCGCTAGTGTGAGTCTCACCCTAATGCAAAAGTTTCAGTTTTGAAAAAATGGCCAAAATGTTTGGCTTCTTGTGAATGTTTTATACTTAAAAATGCTTTTAATCCCAAAGAATGTAGCCATAATGTTTTTTCTTGTAGAAAACACAATTTTCTAGGAAATTCAGCAATCTAATCAATAAACAAGAGTTAAATAGCAAACATAAAACTATTTTAGGAATGGAAATTACAGCAGTGAATAGAGTTGTCTGGGATTTTAGTCTTAATTTTATCTATGATCTGACCTACTTTTTATTTATGTCAATGGAAGTAATTTGTCTTTAATTCAAAATGGTTTGCACTTCAAGCAGGCAGTATTTGGACTTCTACCTAATGAATTGGCAAGTACATGTTTATATGCTGGAGAAGAAAGAACCCAGATCTTTTTACAAACTCAAATTTACTGCAATTAATACCCCTAGGTGAAGCCAGTATCCTGTGAACACATTTGGAGTTTTCATTTTATCAACTTCTATATATGTTTACAGGCTTTTTTCTTTCCCCAACTTTCTTTTCCAACTAACAATTATTTCTGTGGAAACTTAACTGCCATGCTCACCAGTGCTTCTGGTAGTGCTTTTCAACACCCTCAAGCAAATTTGCTGAAGGAATGTGCCTCCTGGCTGAGGAGACAGCAGGGGGTTTTTATCACATTAGCTGTAGTAAGGGCAACAAGATGGGATCTACTTCTTGTCTTTTCCAACTGAGACATAAATTTCATTTTCTTACAGACATTCTGTCTGTACTGCTACTCTGCAGTAACAAAATCAGACGTATGCTCTTAGGTCACACAGCTCTATTTATACACTACTTGCAATGATAGAGAACACAGCTAGAATTGACTTACCCCTAACATAATCTGCCCAACAAATTATCTTCCTGCTGGTACTCTATCTTTCACATTTCCTGTGATTTAGTGTACAGCAAAGAAAATCATGGTTAGGTTTGCATTCACACTTCACACTACAACTTCCAAGGGGAAAAGGGGTTATTGTCCAACTGAGAAGTGAGAAATTAGAAATCTGACATTTTATTTTGTGTGTTTTGGTTGTCACTTGCTTCTCAAAAACCTCCTTTTCCCATTTTCAAAATTTATTTTTACAGAAATCCACATTCTTATGCATAATACTTTACTGCATCCTAATGTCTAGCATTTGCAGACATGATAGTTAATAATGAATAATTGGAAAAGCCAGTCTGTGTGAGAAAATACAAACACACTTGCAGAAAGGTAAACAGACACATGGGGAGGAGAGGATAGGTCACCACAGAGTATTATGTGAAGGAAGGGAAAGCCTGAGGAGAGAGCTGTAAAGTTCTTCCACTGAGATCAGAGCAGAGGGAGGAATGTTTATGTTTATGAAACATGAATGTTTATTTTTATGAAACACCCTCCCTTCAAATATGCACATCTTGCCATGGTTTCTGACTCCCACTTAATTTTTTCTGAAGCTCTAAATTCTCACTTAGATACCCTAAGTGATATAGGGTTTTCCTTCTTCCCATCCCTTAGACCTCTCCACTGCTGGCAAATCCAGCCTACTATAATGATTTTATTAAAATGAAAACAATTGGATGAAGGAATAGAAATTATGAAGCCACGTATTTGGTTAATGCTCCAGAGAATAGTGCTAGGGGGTGTGCAGTCAGGTCTGCTTTTAGTATTTGGATAAATGGCTGTCTTGACAAAGATCACAAATTTTCATGAGCATCTCATCTTTATTTTTTCTTCTAGCAATAAATTAGTGAAATACAATGGAAGTTACCAGTTTAAGGACACTCAGAACAAGAGACTTGATTAATAAGCAAATCTTGCAGTAATTCAAAACACAGTGAAAAGGGTATCAGAGAATTATAGAAACAGAACAGAATTCTGGACTTCCAGATAAAAATGTATTTGTATATATTAGTGGATATAGGTCAGTTGGTATACAGACATAGAAGAGGGTTACACCTGTGCATGTAACAAAGACTTAAGATTGAGCCTTGAAGTAACTCAGAACAGAGTATCATGAATCACTACCATGTCTGACACATAAGAATTGACATATCTGGAAATACAGTCAGCAATTTTATCTGAAACATGGGCACAACTAATAAAATTATAAGAGAAATACTTCACCCTTATAAAATGAAACAATATGAAGATTTTTTCGTCTGATACTAAGAATCAGAAGAACATTTTTGCTTGAGTTAGGAACTCACTAACTTCGTGGATAGTGAAAAAATCCTGTGATTAAAGAGAAATTAAAAATTTTAAATTAAATTTTTAATTTAAAGACAGAGGCTTAACTCAGATGTCATGCATCAAGGTTAAAGACAGTAGTTGTTTTCTCCATAAAAGGGAATGAAAATTGTATATCAATGGTTCAGCACAAGGAATTGGAGTAGAACTGAATGAATTTGGACCACAGGATAAAGACAGAACAACTGATAATGTAGAGGAAAAATTTTAAGAAATGGGAATACTTATTTCCTTATGCTGAAAGTACAGCAGAAAGATCTAAAGAGGCTCAGTACTTGCTTAGATAGAGGATGCAGAAATTTCCAGTGAAAGGGAAGATATTTGTAGCATGTTTACAATCTCTCTCATGATCCTCAAGGTAGGTAAAGGAGTCTCTCGTTACTCTCAAGCAAACTAAGCTGCCATTCATTCAACTGTTGTTATTCCAACTGGATGCATGTAGTCTGTCAGTAAGAAAGACAGGAAACAAGAGATGTTATCCCTTTGTGTAGGAATTAACACACAGCAGTACCACACACTGCTGACAATACTTAATTGTCTTACAGGGCAAGAATATTCTCAGTGCAAGGGAAAAAGGTGATCAATAATATTTCAGGTTTGCAGTGTGCTGCCTTGAAAGACAATTTGGGTGTGAATGATACCATGGCATCAGCTCTTAGCAGGAGCAATGCTTATAGTGAAAAAAGAATTTATTTCCACACTCTCTGTAATGCCTAATCACCTAATCATAATTAGGATCCCAAGGTACATGCACTCCCAGACACGCAGATGCAAGCCATTGGAATGAAGATGGAACTGTGCATGCAAATGACTGCATTTGATTCTGAAAGTCCAGTGGAGCTGTGGCATGAGATATAGATGAGGAAATCCATGACTGCTTACAGGTCCTTCATGTAGGCAGCTTTCTGTCTAGCATCTCTTCTTAGGAGAAAGACATGTGTAAGGAGTCACAAATTAAGAACCAAAAAGAATAAAGAGTAGTCCCATTTTGAATAATTATTCCTTGAGGTAACAAAGACAAATGTCATTAGAACTTATACTCTTTTACAAGAAATCAAATGAACTGCAAGTAAAAGTCAATGATTCCCTTTAATAGTTCTGCAAACTTAGGATGTGGTAAATATTTTCACCACAACTGAAGAAGCATGCTGGACTAAGATGTGCAATGACTGTTCAAGAATTTATGTCATGTTCAACCATATAGATGAATAACAAAAAGTTTCCTACAGAAGAAGACAGTTTCATTGCAGTGTATAATATAGATATATTTTGAAGATACAGGTTTTCTAAGGAAACAGATAAAAAAATGTTTCAATATACATATGTGTGTGTTTCTGTAAGTATAGTGATGAGGCAAACTATTAAAGAAATAAAGTTTCAGAACTTATGCTGGAGGAATGAATATTTTCACAATAGATAACACTGCACAAGAACTCAGAAATAAGTATAAATGGGCCAGGATGAAACATATAGCCTGCTCTGAGTTCTAGCTTCTACTTAACTAGGAAAAGATCTCAATTCTGTTAGTGAAGGAGAAAGGGCAGGCAGGGTACACATATTTCTGGACTGGACTATCTTTCTAATGAGAATATAAAACTTTCATGACTCCTTGACTAATAAGCAGACCCAAGTTGTATATTAATAACCTTTATTGCTCAGAAGAAAAATCTGATTCTTCATGGAAGACTGGCCATTTTGAAAATGCTCGACAGACTTTTTAAACTATACTCCAGTTGACTTTCATTTCAGCGAGTAATATAAATGACATTGAAAAGTAAAACTTGCTGCTTAATAAGATAAAACAGGCATATCACATCTTCACAATGCACTTTGAATAGTTCCATTTCAGATTAATTCAGTTAATTTGGAAAATTTACGGATTTGAATGTTTTTACAAACGGTGACAAGATTTCCTCAAAAAATGTTTTTGTTATTCAAAACAATTGAGCAGTTTTGCCTATTTTGCAGCACAGAAACCAATTTCAGAAGAATGTTTTCGCAGTAATTGTGAGTTGTGATAAGGAAAATAATTGCCATAGAAAGGAGTTAGGTTAGAATTAAACCTTGAAAATAAGCAATTTGATCTGCTGAGCAACTTCTTGGGGTCAGAGAAGCAACTGCAATATTTGCATGGAGGAAATGCTCCAGTCTTGCTGATACTGTTGTGCACTCTGGGGTTTGAATTGTAATCTTAGATTTCAAAGTGATGGATGCCACCTCCATTGCCCCATTGCACTGCATGTTATGCTGCTTATACACCCGTAAAGAGATGGTGGTAGATTTCAAAAAGTATTACTCTGCTCAGAGCTGGAATGAAAGTAATAAAATACTGTCTTGGGAGGTAGAAGCAAATGGAAAGATACAGACATACTGAATACTTTTAGGACTAAAGTTCAGGAGCCAGAAAAAAGGAACACAATGATATGGAAAATATCTATGTGAAAAGAGGTTTCAAAAGTATTATACTTACTCATTATTGTGCATTCCAAGGAATTATCTATTTTGTATGCACAAGTCATAATTTACTTGTATTGATGGTATAATGTGTATTTGGTGTTTTCCCAACCTCATTAACTACCTCATTTACTTAAAGGTGACTTAGATGAACAGCAATTTAATATGAATGTAATTTGTTAACAACATTCATTTCCATCCCTTCCTTTAAAGGAGATTATTTTACAATTTGACATCATGATCAAGGTACTCTCAGAGTCTGTGAAAATGCTGTTTTGTGAAGCATCTGCTTTTGAATTGGATCCACTTATCTTCTTGTAGTTTGATTAGGACTGCTGGATTTAGGTTCTTTCCTAAAGTTGGTAGTCTCACTCTAGTAATATTACAGATTTGAAAGGGAGGACCTTTTAATTTTTCATAGATCTGTATCATCTTCTCTAGTCGATGCAACAGCTCTTCTGGTAAATCACTTGATTTACCATTAAAATCATAACTGCCCAGACATGTTTAGTTTCACTTCTTTAGTCTTCTGGTCACAGTATTTTGCCTAAGTGATTTCTTCTCTATCTCTAAACCTTTTCAGTTTATTTCAGAACTGAAATAAAAAACAAGAGATAAATAAAACCTCCTAAACAACTCAATTCAATTTTTTTAATGTCTTTAAAAAAAAACAAAACCAACTTTTTCACTTCTGTTAATTTCTGTCTTTTTTGTTGGATATTTATTTCATTAGCATCAAACCAGTCTCTAAAACACTTTTAATTTTCCTCTTATCTTTCAATTCTTATAATTTAATTAACAAAATAATTTCAATTTCTATGTAAGATATACATTGTTAGTCTCTAATTTCATAGAACGATATAATTGTTTGGATTGGAAGGGACCTTAAAGAATCAATGGACAGGGACATCTCCCATTAAGCCAGTTTCTCAATATCCCATTGAACCTGGCATTGAACACTGACAGGGATGGAAAACACACAACTTTTCTGAGCAAGCTTTTCCAGTGCTTCACCACCCTTACAGAAAAGAATTTCTTCCTAAGATGAAATCTAAATTTCCCCGCTTTCATTGCCTACCTATTACTCCTTGTCCTAGCACTACAATTCCTGATGAACAACCTCTCTCTGGCTTACCTGTGAACCCCTTCAGATAGTGGAAGGTTGCTATGAGCTCTCCATGTAACCTTCTCTTCTCCAGACTGAACAGCCCCAACTTTCCAGCTCACGTTCTTAGGGAAGGTGCTCCAGTTCTTTTATCAACTTTGCGGCCAACAAAGTTGCTCCAACTGTTCTGTGCCTTTCTTATGTTGGGGACACCAGACC
Source organism: Dicaeum eximium (assembly GCA_013396995.1). NCBI lineage: Eukaryota > Metazoa > Chordata > Aves > Passeriformes > Dicaeidae > Dicaeum > Dicaeum eximium. Next base: position 421,331 of record VWZP01001589.1, on the reverse strand, counting down.
TGTAGTCAGTACTCCAGGGGGGTCTTACAAGAGCAGAGGGAGAGAATCACACAACCTTCACTTCTCCAGAAAATAAATGTAGAGAAATTTAATTTAACTTTTCTATTCACTCATATTCAGTCTTGCATTGTCTATTTGATACCTGTTTTCATGATATATTTGCTTGCTTTGTTTCCAAGACTCCATAAAGAAAGGAAAGCAAAATTGAATGATTAAGATGCAAAAAATATTTGCCTCAAGTAGCAAAATTTAGAGTTTCCCTGACACCTCCTTAAAGCAATGGAGAGCTCTGCCATCACAGTTGAATTGGTGCAAGCTGGATTCAGATTCACAGCTTTGGTTTCTTCTTGATTCGATACCTTTGAACTTTTCAGTCACTTATTTGCTAGGTATCTAAATTGCCTTCACTAAATAAGCTTGCTCCCACCACTTACAATGAAGCTGTTGTATCACGTAATCCTGTCCTTTTCATACCATACAATTGCATTCCAATTAATGTCCACACATTCAAACAAAATTTTTCTATTCTCTGTTCTTATTATTCCACAATCATATCACACTTCTTATGTTGCATTTCTTCCTGCTGTTCTGTGTGTTCTTTCCCTACTCTTTCAGGTTATTTTCATCTGGGTGGCCTTTTCTCTTTTCTTTGCCATGAAAGATATCGTAAAATTAACAGTAATATTAAAAAAATATAGGATTAAGTGTCATTATCTCCTCCTATTATTTTCAGCTTTGTTTTACCCTACCAAGGCATCTTAGTCTTAAAGTTCAATGAGCCCTGGACTGCCATCTAGAAGATGACACCATGTACTGACACCAGGATTCTAATTTTTGTCCTACTCATTAAATTTGATCATTCATTCCTTGTAATCCTGAAAACTAGTTCCCAGCCAAGCAAAAGGATGAAGTTCTTTCTTTAATCTAATCAGTCTGAATAGATGCTTTGCTGAGTTGCCTCCAATCCCAGAAAGAAATGGAGAAAGGAGTGTGTGGGTTGGAAGCGTTACACTGTCTGATTATGTGTATATCTGGAGTACCAGCAATAAATACAGAAAATAGTACACCTAGGGATGTACTAGGCAAGATCATTTTAGTGAGACACAAAGCTAAAAATTAGCCATTCAAAAATGCCATTCTTATTTATCTTCTCTCTTAACTTCATTTTTACTGAGTTCAATAGCTTCCCTTTTGTATTTCAGATGATGTTTAACCCAGATGAGTTACCTGCTGCAGTAAACAGCACTTTCCTTTTTCTCCCATGCAATTGATTTTATGGTTAAGAGAAGTATGATAACTGAGCATGTGGCTTTGTGCTTTCACTACAGTTCTCTGTATCAATGTTAGGACCAAACTGATAATTTAGTTTGTATACTGTTAATACTTCTAATGAGGTATTCATTAATAGTCCAAAGTCATTATCCAACACTTTAACCATTTTGACATTAATTAGATTTATAACCACACAAAGCCTGTGGCATCCTGTACCTTTCATAGTCAATCTTCATCTCAGATTGCACAGCAAATGGGAAACAAGAAAAGGCTACACAGTCTGTAATATCACTGATATAAAAGGTAGCATACTGAATTCTAAGGCACTGAATTAATGTTTTAATTATGATAAAACATTAATTACTTTATCATCTCAGATTTGATAGTGTTAATACATAAATTTCATTTCTGTCCTTGACAAATGATAATGGATTTCCTCCAAAGACCAATTAGCATTTAACAACAATTAAGTGAAAAAGATATATAATGATCCTAATGGAATGAAACTACTTGCTACAGGCAATTCATAGGACAAATTGATATATGCCTGTCTGAAAATGTTAAACAAAATTTCCACCTCCTCTCCTTCTCACCCAAACATATTTTAATTTTTAGAAAATGCTTATTTTTTTGTGATTTCCATAATTTCACAAATTTCTGTAATAAACAAAGATTGCATACACAGCAGAGGAGCAGTAATTTTTTTAAGTCCAGCCATTTTCCACCGAGTACGCAAATTATTAGACAGCGTAATAAATCCCAGTCTGTTCTTTTTTTTCTTTTTTTTTCCTTCCTCGAGGTAATGAATCATGTAACGTTTTCATTTATCAATTGGTGATGACAAAACACAAATGCAAAGAACATACACCTTTAATTGGAAGAGTTCAGCTGTAGGATTGTAGTGGGTATTATATATGGAGGCTTATTTCTTGCTAAAATACCTGTAAGAGCATAAATATTTAATAAAATTAAAGGTCATTTTTAAGACAAGTGAGATGCTGTGTCTGCTAATTACTCTGGGGTGGTCATATGTGTGTCTTTTTGACAGGAGTAAAAGTCAGGTCGCTGTGAAGACCTATGAAATTCCACTCCTCTCTTCTTTGCTTTGGATGTAGGTTAGATATTTATAGGATTTAATCAATAAACTTTCAATCCTTCTTGTTCACATCACAGGTCATAATGACATTTAAAGTAGCTAAATGTCACTTGATTTCTCTTCATATTTTGGAGAGAAAAATGTAGAATTATGAGGGAATATTTTTCCAGGGATGAGAAAATAAGAAATGTCTAAAGTATGAATAAAAAATAAACTTTCCTAGCAGCCTTTAGGTGATAGCTTTCATGCATTATTCTAGATCTATTTTAATTATGTTTTTAACAATCTTGCATACAAGATGAAATGCCAATGAAAATCACAACTATTTTATATGTGCATATTGAGACTGTAAATTAGCTAATTGGCCACTGAGCACCAAAATCTGACTTTTAATCTTCTGTAACAATTGTTTTCACTGCCTTCAATGTTCTTTTAATTTTTACACTTTATTCTTAATTCAGTAAGGGTTTGTATGAGTAGCTCCTAAGAATGTTATTAGGAATTACAAGAATGATTCTCATGCAACAGGATGAATACATATCCTTAAAAGTCATTGTCCTCCAAAACAAACAAGCTGAAACAGTCTGTTAATAGCAAGTATAATAATGACAGGTTGGATCTGAATGGTAGGAGTAAAATTTTATGAATAATAAGAAGCATGTTTTAAAGCACCACTCTGTGTTATTCATAGCCAGATGTTTGAGTAGCTGTCCTACACTGTATATTCAGCAGAAAATAGGTCATTTCTGCTAAACTAAATATTTAAATCAAGTATAATTCAGGTCAAATTATTTTGTCCGGATGAAAATATAGCACAATAATTTCCTGGTAAGTTTGTCTTTTTTGGACCTTATATGATCTTTCTGTAACAAATAATAACTGATACAAAGGCACTGTGATCTGGATAAATGGCATCTTTAGATCATCAGGCCCTCCTACATTCATATGTCATGTTTAGATTTTATTGTTATACAAATAAAAAAAAATTCTTATAGAAAAACCCAAATACCTGCACTATATGAATGATAACTATCATAATGTAAAGATTACAGTGTATAAATTTTCAATTAGGAACTAATATGCATGTGTTGATAAGAGGCATCTTTCATAAAGGACAGTCATTCAAAATGCTCCAACATGCCTGGCCCAATAATTCTTTGTTTGTTTGTTTTGTTTAAGACAAAAGAATCAGAAATCTGAAAGTAAACTGGATTCCAGAATTTACTTGCTAATAGAAAAGTTCTGATTTTCCATTACAGATAAAGAGCGATGACATTTGAAGGACGGAAAATGTTCAGATAGTAACCAATCAAGTGCAAAGAATGTAACTTTACTTAAGGATACTCCTTTTAGTGAGAAAAAAAAAGAAAGTTTATATCTCTTGTGAGGAGATAACAGCACAGACAGACATCCAGCAATGGTAAAAGTCCTGTTGTGGTCATTGCAGTAGTATAAAATGAGGTGACATAAAAAGACCAAGGCACAAAATGTGCATTATGCTACTGTAGATCAGGCTGAATTAATTTTCACTTTTTGTTTCTCCAGCATTTATGGCACCTTGACAATCATCTTAAATTCCCCAGCGATATCAGACACTGACCAAAACATCCGTGGTATCATTTGCTTTTCCATACATGTATGCAGGTATGTATGTATGTATATTCTTTCCATGTGGAACAAGGATGTGTGAAAGTACAGAGGTCAATTGTTCTTTCTTCAGTAATTTATGTTTTCCTACAAGCTGGGCTGTAAAATGAGCATTATTACAACTGTTTGATTAACTGCTACACTAAAACTATTCAGCCTGGAAAGGAAAAAGCAGAAACAAAACCTTAATCTTTTGACTTTAGAAGGAAATGAGAGTCTTTCTCAGAAGGGCTGGGCAAGATGTGCACTGTTAAAGAAACAGGGAAATAATTCTCTGTCATCCAAACCTTATTTCTGTACTCTGGAGGATGTTTCATGTGAACAAATGAGTGGGGACAGAGACTGCTAGTCATTTATTTATCTGTAGGATATAGTGTAAGCAGTAAATAATCTGCTGAATTAGCAATATAAACATATACTCTCTTTATCTTTCAATTTACTGTACACAATGTTGCCATTTCTTACCTGCAACTACTGACTGTTTGTTGAATAAAGGCTTATGCTGTCCATACAGCAGCAACTGAAGTACTTTCCTCCTGGGTGGCTGCTTCTTAAACAATAAATGAACTACAGTTGCATCTGTAAAGAAAGAAACCATTATATTAGGAAATGTTCAAAGAAACATAACACCATTGAGAATTGGAAAGGATGTGAATGAATTTTTACAATAAGATTTGATTTATGGTGAGGTGTCACTAATTTTAAAGCCATGGGTTTATCTATTTTTCTGATTTTAATAACTATTTTTCAGTCATAGTTTTTCTACCTCATTGTTAGCAACAGTGCAAATTGAGCTTCAAGCATTTTAATATATTGTCACATAGCTGGATTGAGCAGCATTTAGATCAGAAAGACTGTTAACAATGGGATGAACATAGTGTTGAGAAAGAGTGCTAATTTTCCCATCACTGATGCAATGTCAGTGACTAATACTTTGAGACAAATTCAATTATCAGTTCTAAACCAAACTCCCCTGAAAGGACATATGGAAAATTAGAGTTGAAAACCTGGGAAAAACCCTAAGACCTTCTTTATATCTAAAAAGGTAAGTGACTACTCTTTAACAGAGTTAATAATATAACTTTTTGTAATTTATTACTGCAAGAGCAGCAGCTGAGGTTAAGTATATTTATAGTGTGTGGTACTAGAAGAATAGGACCTTTTCACCTCTTCTGAACAAGCCAGTTAATATTAACATTGTGCCAAATTTGAAATTTGTGTTGCCATTGTAAATCAGATCTAAAACAGATTTAATAGAATTTTAATTCTTGTAAGGAGAAGAATAATTTCCATGATCATCAGTTTTATTTACTTATTTCTTAATTCTTGCCTGCATAAACAAACAAACAAACAAACAAAACCCAAAAAACAACAAACAACTTTATGAGGATAGAAGAAAGAAGACATCTTTCTAACCTCTAGTACTTAAAACCATAAGTTTGGGGGTTTTGAAGAAATTTTAGAGTTTACTCAATTTTAGCAAGTTTTAGATATGATAATATTATGGTTAAAAGCAAGGATGTTAATGTATCTAGATTAGCTAGGTATGGAAAATGGCCAAGCAGAAAAGGACCTGGAAGTGCTGGCTGGCAGCTGGCTGAGCATGAGCCAGGTGTGCACAGGTGGCCCAGAAGGCCACTGACATCCTGGCTTGGATCAGCAATAGTGTAGCCAGCAGAACTGGGGAACTGATAGCTCCCTGATGTCAGCACTGGTGAAGCCACACCTCAAATCCTGTGTTCAGTTTTGGGCCACCCAATTCAGGAATGGCATTGCTGGAGCAAGTCTAGAGAAGGGCAATGAAACTGGTGGAAGGTCTAGAGGGTTAAGTCCTATGAGGAGCAGCTGAGGGAGCTGGGCTTGGCAAAGCTTAGAAAAAATGGAAATTACCTTAATACTTTGGATATACAGTCACAACCCTAGGAAGGATGCAAATCTGAGAATAGGTATCCATCTATTCATTCTATGAAATAATTATTGCCATTTTCAACTCGACCATTTCTCTACTGATTGCTGCTCATTTATCAACCTCCTTTCTAGGTCAATCATTGTAAGCGCAGAGTTCAGCACTAGGAGCTACACACATTGCTGTCTGGGACATTCCTTTAGTGAACACTGTGCCAGAAAATGAGTATTTCTGAGCCTGCACTGTTTATTATGAAGTTGTGATAAACTTTCATTCATATTTCCCAGCAGGGATCAGTTGGAAGATGAGGGAAGGCAGTGGCATTAGCATCAGCAGGGACTGCATCTGAGTCACACTTACAGGGGTGTTTGGAGTAGTGGGTGTTGTGTTTCCAGGTTTGATAGTAGTTTGCCAGCTCTGTCTTAAGGGAATGCTTACAGCCTAGTATTGTTTTTGAAGCACAGCCTTCTAACAACAACTTGGAAAAGAATAACTGAATTTAGACTCCTCTATTATATTCAGGTCTGCAATATTTAATTTATCCTTATCACAGTCTGGTGCATGGAGCAAACACTTCCATTATATTGCTAGGAAAGCCCAACACTGCCAATTTCCTGTGAGCTGCTGCTTGGAAAAGAGCAACTGTGTCTTGTTTACAGTGGTCATTATTTTTGGAGTTTGGAGGTCTCTTTGAAGTCAAGGAGACCTACAAGCCTTTAACCTGGAAAAAATTATTGTCTCTGGGACATCCAATATAAAGCCTGTCTTCCTCTAAATTTGAGCCAAGCTCTGAAACTTCAGCCATTTGCTTTCAATTACAAGGAGGACAAAACAGAAACAAAGAGTGCAAAGAAAGAATGGATCAATTTTGTTGGTCTCATTCAGATACAATAAAAACCCCCAGAGAAATCAAAACCGAAATCTTTTGAAGAATTATTCAACAAAACAGCATTTTTCAATTAAAATATATTTTGTTGAAAACTTTTTAAAAGCTCCAATTATTTTATTTCCAGTGTTTTATTATGTGATTTTATGTGGTATTTCATTATCAATTCTATGCAGCAGAAGTATTCTTATCATTTTTCACTGCTGAATATATAGGCATTTATAGGAAAGGCATTTATATGGGGAGAAAAAAGGCATTTATATAGGAAAAAAAAAGTGGTTTAGAAAACAACTGCTTTCTAAGTATCAAAAATAAAAATTAAATATATTTTTAAAAAGGCTTAAAACATGCATTTGAATAGATAACTACACATGTATACTAGGAGTCAAAATTTACTTTGGCCCTAGAAAATGTGGATCCATTTATTGTGCACCACAAGACTGATACTGGAAAGCAACATCAATGGTAATGGTAATACTCTGCTGCATGTCCAAAGTTAGACTAACAGAAATAGGGCCAAGGAAATCAGCAGGAAAGACTAATACCAAGCTTTTTGGGAGTATTTGAATGCTGAACTGCAGACCAGTATACCCTAGGCTAGCAAAGTTTGACTTTTCTAGACTAAGCTTAGGACACAAGAACAAGTGAATTAGAATGCAAATTTCTAGGTAGCAAATGGGAAGAAAGACACTGAATATAAATGATGAGAGACAATGTAGACAGATATTGCAATGAGCAATCTGCTCACTTCAGTATAAAGATGCAAATAAGTGGGCTAAGGGGAATGCATGAAAGCTTTTTCGGGAAAAGTAAAGAGGAAAGCTTATTGTTTTGTGCTTTCATGCTGTGGGATATTTATTGTGAAAACAATACATTAGTAGTCTATTCAGAACCTGTCTACTCATAACTTTAATCACTCTGTTGTTCATAAGATACTGAAGGGGAGAAAAAATTTAACATTTGTGAAAAGAGTCCAATGCATGTCCTCATTTATTTAATGTAAAGCTGTGCAATTCCAGATTTAAGGGAAATGAAGGCAGTCAGATTAACAACACACAGGCTTAAGATATATTTGAAGGAGCCTGACACCTGTTAAAGACAAAAATATACAGCTACTCATCTGCAGCTTATGTCTTGTTCAACTTTTGAACAGAGTCAGAGCAATTTTTTTTCTTGTGAGCAAAGGTGGTGTTTTAAAGAGTTTTGAACAGTGATGTAGGGACCACTGCTATTACTGCCATTAGTGTTGTCATGACATGTATTTCATGCTGTCCACAGACAGAAAAACTGTAACCTAAATTGGACTGTCCTGTGTTTTTGTAGTTCAGACAAGACTGTCTTAAGTCTATCAGGAAAAAATTTGATGAAGTAAAAGGCAGCAACACTAACCTGTTTTATTAGATGTTGTCTTCTAATACTAAAAGTCCAGAAGACATTACAACTGAAGCAATATAACCTTGTAGGAAACTAAATTTCCTGCCTGTTTATCCAAAATCCTATTGGAATTCAGGCTGAAAATCAATTTGCAGATACCTACTAAATAGGTTTGCAGCACTGATTGGCTCTTTAAGATTTGTGTTTTCACAGTACATCATAGTTCTTCTGGTTACAGAATCCTTTGCAAACATTTTTCATCAGTGGTTTATAAATGAAAAGAAATAGAAATGTATTTATATAAATGCATTATTAAATCTTTCTGGACCAACATTTAATCACATCACAACAGTGAAAATATCTACAAAAAGAAACGTGCTGTATAAAAAGAAGTAATTCAAGGGGGAAAAAAAACCCCAAACCTGATTTCTTCAAGACATTGTGCAAACCATACAAAACACTGAATAGGAAAGGTAAACTTCAACTTTGTCCTATGAGTGAAAGCCGAGCAATTCTGTCAAGACAGTACATAAGGTAGAAGTAGATCAAGGGAATTTGTCTATTTGCATTTACATCAGCTCTTTAGAATCTGTTGTTTTTGTTAAAGTTAATTGTAGTATCTGACTGAACAAAATAATGAATTCTTTCCAGTTCTGCTGAAAAAATTTGAGGCCCTTGGGATCTTAAGTCAGAACAAAAAGTATTGTAAGTGGCTACAGATCTCCTTCTTGATTTTTGTTTCAGTGCTTCCCTTCTTCCAGTTCCAACTTAAATTTAAAATTTCCAGTCTTGGAGTAACAAGTACTTTTTGAGTGCTAACAAATAGGATTGGGGGGGC